>JARHVA010001819.1:2742500-2870000 GCA_037957365.1 Torreya grandis
AATAAAAGAAGATACATCTTAGTCATTGAAAGGAGGTATGTAAACCTAAAAAGGTGGGAAGAAAATGGATTAACAATATTAAGTTGTACAATGAAGATCTATAAACAAAATTATCTTGGTAGTTACATGAAGAAAGAAATAAAACTTAGAGTAGGATGTTGAAGGGAAAATATCTTAATTCAATTGATCCAAAACTAATTTTTATGGAAACGTAACTTCTTGTTAGCTCTCATATATGGAATTTCATTACTTCATTAAGGAAATGGGCATGTGAGAATATAACTAAGGGTTTTAGTAATGTGTTACATCATTAACATATGGCATGTTTATAGACATGTGTGATATAATTGTGGCTTACATATCTCTTATATTATATTATCACATTTATCTATGTTCTTAGTAAGGTTGGCCTATGGAATAACCATGGATAATTAGAATATATATAGGATGTATTTGTTAGTATTTGATCATCATATTATGAATTTTTCTCTTATTGCATTGTTGTGGAGATTTAACCTTGAAGTGGCTCAATTATATTTATCAATCATTATGCCCTTCTATCAATTATGTTTGTAAGTATATTATATTTTCTCTCATTTATATGATATATTATTCTACTATGTGAACATATAAGTAATTTCATTAAAATTGGTATAAGAGCTTCGATATGGGCAAGTTTCTATGATGGTGTTTTTTGGGATACGATGTTGCACCTTGTGTGAGAATAGGATTGAAAAAACATAACTTGTGATCTAGGAAAAAGTTATTTTTTCTATCATTTTATTATTATTTGAATTGATTTTAAAAAATAATAAAAAAGTTCTAGAATTTTCTTAATCTTATGTAAATTAGTAATCATTAGATTCATATCTATGAGGTGATTGAAATGGTATATTCTATTGGTACACTTTTTGGTCTTATTTTTTTCACCCTTGTGCATATTAGTATTCATTGGATTTATCTTGGTGAGGTGAAAGCAACAATCTAATTAGTTCATCCACTATTTTTAGGGATAAAATCTTTATAAGTTTTGTGCATGGCTGACACTAATACTCATGGATGAATAAAAGGTCAAGAAACTCCTAAAATAGTCACAAGGATGATATGGAATGTAAAACTTATAAACCATGAATTTTAGAGCCAGTTCAACAACTTCAGCCATAGTTACATGGCATGGTGAGGAAAGATAATCTTGATGTGATTAAAAGGGACATCACAAAAATGATAGGGGACTTTAATGGATTGTTAGGTGAATTGAAACAAATAATTGGGTAATTATCCAACTTTGAATCTTATTCATTAAAAAATAACCCTCCACCACTTTGTTTTGGGTCTCCTCCACCAAACAATCATGCTAGTAATCTTGCTCCAAATCTGTTATTGTCAAAAGTGGATTTTCACAAGTTTTATGTTAATGATCCACTTAAATGAATCACTCAAATTAAAAATTTACTTGATCTACATTAGAATCCATGTTCACAAAGGCTAGTAATGGCCTTTATATATTTATAACTTGAGTAGTTCATTTGGTATCAATGGATTTGTGATTAAAATAAATAAATCAATCTATTAGTTTCCTAGCATATATTTTCTAAGGACATGTAGCTCCATTATTTCAATAATTTCTTAGCTAGCCAACTAACCAAAATGTACCAAATAAGGACTATAAAAGATTATATTAATCAATTTTATAATCTTTCCTTATGTGTGGCAGAGGTCATTAAGTATAATTTGACTGGGATGCTTTTGGATGCCTTCAAAGATAACATCCAATTGGAGGTTTAAATTTTTAGTCTTAGTTTAGTATCTTAATCCATCCTAAGGGAATACATGGTAGAGTAAAAATATATGATCAAACAAATACCTTTCATTAATGTCCATGAATGTAATTTCTTAGCACTATCATTTCTTTAGCCTACTAGATTGACCCTCAACAAATTGAGGAGAAGCATCTAAAAAGTTTGTGTTTTGGTCATGATATAAAATGGGGCAAAGGACATCACTATGCTGACAATAAGTTGTTTAAAATTTAAGGCACTAATGAGGATGATGACTATGATAAGGCCTCAAGTGTAGGTTTGAAAAAACCTAAGGATGAAATTGAATATTATCAACCTACTATTTCTTGTCATACATTTTTATGTATTTTTAATCTTAAAAATATTAAAGGGATGGGCTTCCTCAAGAAATAAAAGGTGACTATGTCGATTGACTCTAGCAGTACACACAACTTCATCAATAGTAATTTGGCTACTCATTTACACTATTTCATTTACCTAGCTCCAAAATTTTAGGTTATGATTGTATATGGTGGTACTTTCAACTATTATGGAAAATTCCATTGTATTAATATTGTTATGGGAAATTACTTATTAGATTATCCTATGCTTGATATTCCCATGGGAGTGGTTGAAGTTTTTTCATGAGTGAAATGTATCACCAATTTATACACTATTGAGATGAATTTATAAGAAATATTCATGCATTTCCATTCATAAGGTAGTGCATTTGAACTACATGGATTAGGGAGTAAATATCCATAACTAGTTAGTTTCAATCAAATGATGAATATTATCATAAAAGGTTCTTAAGGTTGTATGTAATGCTTATTTTCCATAGAGATTTAGCAAACCAAGGAATACACTGATCTTGATTTATAAATAGTGTTGAATGACCATTTTGGTGTTTTTGATGATATGCCAAAAGGGCATCCACCAATATGAATAGATGGTCATGATATTAAACTACTTCTAAAAATCACACCACCCAACATCAAACCATATAGGTATCCCTATGCCCAAAAGAGTAAAATTTAAAATATGGTACAAGAGATGTTGGAGGTAGGAATAATTTGACATAAACAAAGTGAATATTCCTCCCTAAAATTCATGGAGTGGAAGAAGGATGACACTTGGATTATGTGACCAAGCTATAGATAATTCAACAAGTACGCCATCAAAGATAAGTTTCCTATACTAGTAATTGATGATTTTTTAGATGTTTTTCATGTTTTTTTATTTTACCAAGTTATATCTTCACTCTAGTTATCATTATATTTCAATTCATGAAGAGGACATGCCTAAAATAAATTTTTAGAACTCATAAATACCATTATGAGTTTATGATCATGACTTTTGGTCTAAAAACTAAGACATATACATTTCAGAGTTTGATGAATACTATTTTCAAGTCATTTTTTAGAAATTTTTTATTGGTTTTTTTTATGACATCTTCATTTACAAAAAAAATTGGGAAGACCATTTGAAGTATGTGAAACATGTACTCTCTATTCTAGAACAACATCAGCCTTATGCTAAACATTCTAAATGTGATATTGTCATTTGATAGGTGGATTATTAGGCCATATTGGGTCATATTGATGAAATTATCTTTTTAATGGAATGGCATAAATACCAAGGAATTTAAACAGTTGAAAATGACTATGTGCATCACTTTAGTTTTGGCTACTCTTAAATTTTATATATTTTTTTTTAATGTGATGCATCATGATATATCATGGTGGATGTACTCATGAAATAAGGTAAACCAATTTAATATAAGAGCCAAAAAATAAAGTTAAATAATAGGCTCAATCTAATATATGATAAAGAGATGATGGATATTTTATATTCAATCAAGCAATGGAGACCTTATTTGATGGGTCATAATTCTTAGGTAAAGATTGATCATGATATGCAAAAATATTTTTTAGAACAATTATTATATTATAAATAACAACAAAAATGGGTGACTAAAACATTAGGTTATGATTTTTAAATAGTTTATAAGAAATAAAAAATAATGTGGTGGTAGATGCACTATCATGAAGCCATGAATTAGTTGAGGCATTGTTATGCACAATGACCATTCAATAGGTATATTAGTTATAGGAAGCAAGATTAGAATGGGAGAATGATAGTAATACCCATGATTTGATTAAAAATATTTACCAAGGTTTTTGGGGATCTAAAAAATTTACATGAAAGGGGAATGCATTATGATATAAAGATAAATTATACCTCTGTAATCATTCTCTCCTCAAACATAAAATCGTTCAATAACTACATGTATATCCAATAAGAGGTCACTCATATTTTTTTTAAACATATCATAGAATCAAGAAAGATTTATTTTGGGAAGGACTCAAGGGGGATTTCCAGAAATATGTGGTTGAATGCATGGTATGTTAATAGAACAAAGATAAAACCATCAAGACCCCAAGTCTTTTATATCCTTTATGCATCCTTAACTAGTGTTAGGAAGAGGTTTCTATGGATTTAATTATTTGGTTAACATATTATAAAGGTAAAAATGTTGTCATGGTAGTTATGGATTGACTCACCAAATATGCTCATTTTTTTCCTTATCATAGCCATTTCTTTCCAGTAGAATAATTTATATTTTTCTTAATATAGTTCATAAATTACATGGTATTCCAAAGATCATTATAAGTGATAAAGATCCCATACTTACTAGTAATGTTTGGAGTAAATTATTTTAATGGTTAGGCACTCAATGGGTTCATATATTATCCTATAATCCTAAATTTTATGGAAGATGGAGATATTAAAAAAATGTGTAGAAGGGTATCTCCATTATTTTATTTCTAACAAAAAGCATAAATGGGTTCATTGGCTTCCACTTAATGAATGGTGGTATAATTATTATGTTCATAGTTATCCAAAATGTCTTCTTTTGTTTCTTTGTATATTTATAATTCCTCATCAATCACTTCAACCTTGAAGGTCCATCCCAAGGTTTGAGTTATTGAGGAACACATTCACCATCAATAGAAGGTACTCACTAGTTTACAAGAAATTTTATCCATGACATAATCAAATGAATTAATAAGCTAATCAAAACCATAGTGAGTGAAAATTTTACATAGATGATTGGGTCTTTTTATTATTTCAACCATATAAGTAGATGTCTCAAAAGTTAAAAGAAAGGATAAAAAATTGTCTCCTAAGTATTATGGCCCTTATCAAATATTGTATAAAATAGGTAGTGTGGCCTAAAAGTTGGTTTTATATTGGCCCACTCACATACATCTAATATTACATGTATATTTCCTAAATAAGGTAATTAGACACACAATTTATACTCAAACTAAGTTACATGAATTGGATGATAAAGGTAGGTTACTCTAGATCCCATAGATATCCATCAAATGTGCACTAAGAAACTATAGAACATAGTGATTAAGGAGTACTTGATCAAATGAAAGAATATTCATTGTAAATATGAAACATGGGAGTATGAAGTGTTCCTAAATAAACATCTAAGGTTATTTCAATGTTGATGATAATGTTATTTTGAATGGGATGGGCATGCTATGTCCTTAACCTTTAGCATGTCTAAGGATATGTGTGGCCAATGTGTGGATTAAATTACTCTTATATTATTTTATCACATTTATCTCTATTATTATTAAGGTTAGATTATGAAATAACCATATCTAAGCATAGTATATATAGAAGGTAGTGGTTAGTATTTGATCATCATACTATAAATTTTTCTCTTAATGCATTATTATGGAGGTTCCCCTTTGAAGTGGCTTAGTTATAATTATCAATCATTCTACTATTCTATAAATTATTTTTGTGGATATATTATATCTTCTCTCATTTATATGATATATTATTCTATTATGCAAATATCTAAGTAATTTATTAATATAATGGTGATAAAGTAGAGTTTTAGATAGATTCATGGTAAGGTTACAATGCCTTGAATGATTTGCCATAATTGGTATAAGTTGAATATAAGTTTACATAAGTGTTGGGTTCTAAGATTAAATATTATCAAGTTGAATTGGAAAATTGTGTAATTTTATGTAGAGGTTGGAAATAATTTCAAGATTGTAAATTAATTGAGGATAAAAAATATTTAAATAAAATCTTTATTTAAAGAATAATTTTAAATAAAAGAGATAAAGAGGATCTTAGTTGGACATAAGATAATATTGAGTATTATAAGGTAAAATATGTATAAGAATTTACAACTATGGTTTAATTAATAGATCATGATTAGATAGATAAATTAATATGAATAAAGTTAGTAATCCTAAAGCCAATACTTTTGATTAGATAGGATGCTTTGGGAAACTTTTAAATCATGATCAATTATAAAGAATGAAGATGTTTATCTCATCCATATGATCTTTGTATAAATAGGGGGTGAAAATATGGATCGTTTTCTCTTAAATTTGTGTTATGTTCAAAAAATATGTGACTTTTATTATTGTCTATGTTATACTAAGTTTGGGTATGTTTAAGGTCTATTAAGGAAAATCTATATGCATGGAATTTGGGATTGAATAACTTGTACATACTTTGGTAGGGGATATGATGAAAATAAATTAGAATATATGACTAGATATAAATATAAGGATATTTAATGGTTATGAGTGTGTATGGTAGAATTGTTGGGTGAGGATGGAGTCATAAATTTTAGCTAATGTGTCACTAGTTTTATTGGTTAATATTGAAAGCATTAGTAGTAGATAAAAATTAATTCTTGGAATATGTTCAAGGATATAATTTTAGGTTGACACTAGAATAATGGATAGGTTTCAATGGATATTGGTGGTGAATTTTAATCTCTCATCCAAAGGTATTATTATAATAAAATGTGATGGAGTGAAATGCAAGAGGAACATAAATGGGATGTTTGATTTGAGTTTATAAAGGAAATTTAAAGTCAGAAAGATCCTTTTTTTGGCCAAGAGTAATATATTATGAAGAAAAAACTATAAAAATGGTGTAGTGTATTAATATTTTATTAGATAAATATTTTATGCATGTGATTGTGGAAGGTTATTCTCAAATAGTGACTATTGCAATGAATTAGGGTATAAATCCAAATTGGATGTTCAATAGTATCATATCCAAAGCTAAGAACTTGGCCTAATTTGATTCAATATCCTCTAATCAATTTTTAAGGAATTTAATCATTAAATGAATTTTATTGAAAATTTTGGAATGGATCAAAAAATGATTTTCCCACTACATATAATAGATCCTAGTACTTGTGATGATATTTTAACATCACTTATGTTATATGAAAAAGGAATTTTGTAATAAAGATTTCATTTTGAAGGTTAAGTTTCCTTTAGTATAATTTTATTATATCCTAAAGTGGGTACAAAAATAATTTATTTAGGTTTATAGAGATATGAGATGGCATGACGTAACATGTTTATATTAGAATGGTAATGATAACTAGTTAGAGGGGAGGGGGAAAAGGTGGGATATTTATGAAGTATGGGGGAATGATTATGTGAAATTATAAGGTAATATCCAAAAAAAATTAAAAAAAAATGAATGAATTATAATGAATAGTTATATCAAATGATACCAGTTATGAGTTGAGGAAGTAGAGATGACTTTAGAAGTATAGAAACCCAGATTATCCTTAAGTCAGTGACTTTGTATTTAACTCATTTATCTTAGACTTTATATTTTGTGATGCATTTTCTCTTAATGAGAATTAATTACTATATTGAAGATTTTTTTAATAAAAAAATGAAATTTATGAGGTGATAAAGATTTATGTTATCATTATTACTATGTTTTGTTGATTTACGGGTTATTTAAAATGAGGGGATGTTATTCCTTAAAATCCTTCATAAAATTTGATTCCAAGTATTAATGTTGGGATTATGGAAGAAATTTAAGTAGATGGCTGGATGGATTTTTATGGAATATTACATGGTTATTATGAGTAAATTACATTATATTTTATGTAAATTTGAGGAATAGGGTGGCAATGGTTGGAGGATTGTGGATATAATTAAGAAAATAATTATTTGTTATGGTTACATGGTTAACTATGGAAGGAGAAAGGTTGTTTAAATTAAGACTTAGAGTGTTTTTTTTTTTTTGTGTGTGTGTGTGTGTGTGTGTGTGTGTGTGTGTATTTATTTATTTTGATACATAAATAAAATATATAATATATTTTAAAAGGAGTGTTTTGAAACTCCCTTCCATAACCATGCCTTAACTTTTATATGCTCATTTTTTAATAAGGTTAATCTTCTTTTTACTTATAATTTTAAGCCTATCTCACATGTAAGGTGTCATAAAAAATCAAACTAACATTATTTATTTTAAATATGCTTCAAAAAATGGTATAGAGAATCAAATTGGAAGGTACAAATATTAGGATATCATGGGATGGTAAAGTATTGATGTTATAAGTATTGGGAGAAGAGAGTTTTTTCCTTAGAAAAATTTAATTTTTAATAAAGGAATTGATAGGGACAAGGACCTTAATATAAATAGGAAGAGGAAGGTGATTTAGTCTTCCTCTTTAGAGGAATATTAAGATATTTAAAACTCTAAGGTATTTACAAATAACTCAGTATGTTGAAGGTTTTCAATAATCTTTAATTATAATAGAGGGCTAGTTAGGAAAGTGGTAGGTGTGCAAGAAGTTGGGAAAAGAAGGTGTCCTCTTAAAATTATGAAGAGATGGAAAGTGAATAAGAAGTGGTCTATTTAGGGAAACATTTTTATGATACAATAAGTTTTTATAATGAAGGTGAAGATAAAATTTTGATTAATGATAGATTTTATGGTACCCTAAGGAGGGTCTTAAAATAGTTAAAGAGTAGTATTTGGAATTATCAGAGTTAAGGGATAGGGGTTTGAAAAATGTTTCAATGGGGAAGATAATTTATAAAATATAGAAAAAGTTCCCATCTTATTTTATTATTATTGATGGTTTATATTCATAGGACTCATGGACACATCAATGTCCTTAAGTCTACATCTTAAGGTGTACAACAAGATTGGGTTGGTTTGATTCATAGTGCTGAGTGTTTCCATTGTGATCATCTATTACTACTACCTCCTTAAATCCTATAATGACATCATATTTTTATTCCTATTATTATCATATTTACTCTTTTTTGACTCTCCTATTCCTATTTCCATACATATTCCCAATGCCAATGACATCTTGTAGTGCCCAAAACTTTAATGACATCATCAACCTAGTTAATGACATATTGATGTGGCCTACATTTGAGTTTTAAATTTTAGGGTTTTGATCTATATTCCCAAGTTTTATTATTGTAATTTTTAATAATTAAGACATATAATATAATTTTCTCACACACACAAATATACCTTAGTAATAATAAGAGTAAACATGTCTAAATATATTACACTTGATGAAGACTAGTTTGTGTAAGGACTTAAATATATCGAGAAGAGAAGTTGAAACAATAAGGTACACACAATTTTTTGAATCCTCAACTAGGATATTCATAATTATTTTATATTTATTTATTGACTTCACATATAACCATCTCTCACAAATTATTATTTATATAATGAGGAGATTAATGCATTGAAAATTCAACCCAAGGTAAGTATCTTATCTTTATACTCTTTATTTTATATTTTATTGGTTACATTATACTGGTATGTTTGTGTTACATGATTAGATTAACATATGATTGTTAGTATATTTTTATACTTACATTGTTTATCTCTTTATTTAAATTTCATGGTTACCATATAGTGACATATTTAATATATGTAGGCTAAATATTGGCATCAATAAATGGATCTTATAATATATAGAAAGATATAAGACCATACTAAATATAAAAAAACATATAAGAATCATTCCAAAAAGTAGTATGATGTTATAAACCAAGTGTCATGTGCAAATAAAATTTTAAAGGATATAATCAAGGGATACACAAATATAAGTGGCATAGATGGGCCTAACTATATCCAAGGTGTCATTAGAAAATAAACAAGATAAGTGAAATAAATTAATACAAAGAAAGATAATGGGATTATGTGGTAACCATGAGTTCTATAATGTAAGGGTTGTAATGGTGTCATTAGATAGTAACCTTAAAAAGCATGCAAATATAATTATATAATAACAAAAATAAGAAAATATAAGGATGGAAGACAATAAAATATCAATATAATATACTAACCAAAGTAGTTATAGAAATAGTACAGGGTTATGAATACTTGCTTTGGGTTGATATATTGACATATCAATCTTCCCCTTGGTTTAAGTGGAATATTGTGAGAGATGGTGGAGTTGAATTTTAGTATGGGAAAAATAAGACATATTGGGGACTCAAAATAATAGGTGTACCTTACTAGTTCAACTTATCTTATTAAAATATTCAAAGATCTTGTGTAAATAATTTTTCCTTAAGTGTAAGCTCCTCATCCCCAATTCCTTTTCTTATTACTAAGGTGAATTTGTGTGCATGAGTAGAGTGTATTATATGTATTTGATTTTAGAAATAAAAAGATCATAAATATGGTTCAAAACCTAAAAAACAAAAATCAAACTTAGTTTAAATCATCAGCTTGATTGATGAAGTAGAATAATGTCATAAAAATATAGAACTGTTACCCTAGATGATGGTTTTGATCAAGGGGGATAACTTTAAAACATCATTGGTTGGGATAATGAATTTAGGGAGAAAATTAATAATAATAATAATAATAATAATAATAATAATAATAATAATAATAATAATAATAATAATAATAATAATAATAATAATAATAATAATAAGATTTGAAAAGGTATAAAATGGGAACTCATGGAGGATAATTTTTTTGATGACATGGAATGAGTGAAAGAGGAAAATATAATAGATGATAATTAGAGAAAATGTTAAAAAACATAATAAATCAACCCACCTTGAACTCAATACAGTACTTAATATTTAAAATTAGATATATTGATAAAATTATGAGTCTTTCAAGATAAAATAGGAGTAAGATATAATAAGTTGTATACATATGCCCCACCCAAAACTCATCATGTGTCATAATAATGTGAAACATGGTGTTACTTTGGGAAAATAACATATCCACTTGAAAAAGGAAGAGTAGTAATATATTTATGATAAATTTGAGATAATTGAAAGTAAATAAATAAATATATGTGCCTTTTCTTACCTAGATGGATGTAATAAGTATAATATAAAACAATACCAAAAAGGTTTATGTTAAATAGAAGATAATAGTGGATTTATATATGATGCACATTTATATTATATATTTCCCTTGATTGATATAATATTCTTACTGGTGGGGCATATTAGTGTCTCTTGAATTCTTAATGCACAACTTGTCAAGATAGTCCTATTTGAGTATAATATTTTGAATATTGAAGTATATGTTTTATACATCCTTGAAATTTTGGTCCATATTTATCTTAAACAAAATTTCCTCCATGATATTTTCTATTTTCTTGGTTTTTCCCCAATTTTTCAAGGTGTGTTTCTTCACTATCTCATGTATTTTTCATCTAGAGTTGCCTCATATAAATTCCTTAAAATAAATTAACTTATCCAAAATATATTTATAAATTTCATGCATCCCATACATTGTGTTGATGTGCTTGGCCACTACTAACTTCTCTTCAAAAAAAATCTTAGAATCCTCAACACTCTTTTCATGACTCTTATTATTACTCCTACTCAATAATTGTGATGACTCTAGTAGTGAATGAATATTTATAATGGATAATCCAATATGATTCATCAGTTTTAATTTGATAACAACCTCTCCTCAAAATATAACACATTTTAATTTATCAATAATATCTATGTGCCACTTTGCATGGGTTTACATTATAACCTATTTATTCATGAAATATTTCATCTTTTTAAGATTATTATTCCTCTTCACTACCTATTGATATGATATGATCTTGAAATTAATTGCTCAGAGAGTAAAATTACACCACCATTCAAAATAACCAAATGTTTACATGTTATTTTAAAAATTTAGATGCCAAGAAAAATTAGATAATTTAGACACCTTCTCTCAAGTATATTGTAAATATTTTAAATCCCATCATGGAACTGAGCATCCACCATAACCTCAATAGTTATGAGAAAATTTTGATATGTAATAATAATGTGTAACCTAAAGGAATCGAGAGATGATGGGATATCCATCATATGCTCATGATTTATAGGTCACTCTTTGTACTTGTCTTCCTCATGTTAGTCATATTATTCCTTTGTTTCTTCTTCATCCTTTGTATTCTTATATTTCATGTCTTCTTATTCTTCCAATTCTATTTCTACTTCTATGATCTCATCCTCACTACCCTATTTCACCTCTTCTTTTTGCATATATTATTTCTATTATTATTCATCCATGTCCCTAATTATATATTTAACATATTTTTATATCACATTATTATTTTTCCTTTCAATAAAATTTATCTTCCATTTGTGTGAATGATTTTTTAATCCTTTGTATTGTGAGACACTTTTTGTCTAGGTCTAGTTGTCTCTCAATGTTCCTTATTCTAAAAACTTGTTCTCATAATTTAGATTTTGTAATGGGGTTTTTATTACCCACTAATCTCCATATTCCTTTTCCCCATTACTAAATTTAAATCATCTTTTTATATGGGCCTATGATATTTCATTGAAATGTAAATATCACGTACATCTTATTCCTTGATTCATTCAATAGTATCTCTTGTAAATGTTAGTTGTACCAGTATCCCAAACTCATCTAAAAGCATCAAAAATAAAATATTCCAAAAAATAAAACTTTATCCCTTTGAGTGCATCTAACATATTGCTTTGTTCACTTCCTTTACCATATATCACATAAATTTATTATATTTTATGTATATCCCCATTTGATATTTTAAGTATAAAATTAATTAAAATATTGGTTCCATGTAGTATCTATAGATATATTTTCACTAATAAAATGCACAACTACCTTTATTTCATAATTGTATAGATCATATAAAAACATGATGCAAGAGCATCAAGAATTATCATATTTAGGGTATGAGTCATGATGATTTTTTGGTTTTATAACATGAGAGGGGTAATTATATAACTATTAACATGAATTTAGGACATTATAATTCATTTATTTATTGGTTTTGGTAACTTTAGGAATTTTTCTACCAAAATGAACAAATTTGAAAATTTGAATTGATAAGGAGTTTTTGAGAGGATTTTGAGAGTCTAGTATGTAATTTAAATGATGAATAATGTTTGATATAGGTATTATATGTTCCTAAGAGGTTTGGTTATATTTCACCCATAGTGGAAATCACATAATGAAAATGTAATCCTTTGGAAGGCAAAAACAAGATCATGGTGTAACTACATTCCATGGGTGGAGTGGCCTAAAATAGTAAAGTGGTTTGCATGTTTAGCATTATTTAAGGTTGGAAATATTATTAATAAGAGGTGGAGGAGATAAGAGGATTAATTAAAATATAGGGGAGAGTAAGATTTTTAAAGGAATAAAAGTATAAATGAAGAAACATAAAATAAAGATAGACAATCCATATAAATTAAGAAACATAAAATAAAGATAGACAATCCATGATGGACAAGAATAGGAAAATGAGTCAAGTCTATAATTCCAAGAAAATATAAATGATTTAAATGTAATATATGTATTTAATATCATAAAATATTGTATTTTTAATGTATTTAAATAACTTTTACTAGTTATAGTGCTCTTAGGATCTTTAGTGAAAGGTATTATCTATATTGTAGGTGTGTATGAATGAAGAAGAGGTGACAGTCAAATCAAACATTAGTTTTATATGAATTGAAAGGTTTATAGTGATAATAGTATATTGGTGATTATTAAATAATATATTCCAATCCCATACCATTTTATACGGTGTGTTTGGTTATTGATAATAAGAATAAGTCAAGAAGAAGTTACTTTTCTTAAAAGACTCTGTACAGTTTGTATAGTGAGATTGAAGTCATGCATAAAGATTGTTTTCAATATATATATATATATATATATTTGAGTTAAAGATGTGTTTATATTTTATTAATTACTATTTTATCCTTTTAAAATCCTTTTTAATTATTTTAATTCATTTATATGGTTTGTTATAACTCAAACTTCCTTAAAGTGAAAACACAATCCTACTTAGAATTAGAATTATATGTAATAGTGTGTTTAAGATATTGAAATATTGTTAAAGTGTAAATAATTGTTGGATAAGGTGTAAATAATTTTATTAGAGATTAGGAAACAATAAATAAGTCTTGATAGTTCATAATATTCAAATCAGATCTTTTTATAGCTTCTTGATCTATACCCTACATTAATGTATTATGGAAGTAAGAATTGTGAGTTTATTGAATATTTTGTTAATAAATATCAATTCCATTAGTATATAAGTTATAAATATTAAAAAACCATAATAAATTTGTTTTTTATTCCTTAAAACATATATTGGCTTTAGAAACCTTCTATCTTGTCTTTCTTAGCTTGTGCAAGAAACCTACGGAAGGGTTTTGGCCATTTCAAGGTTTAGGTACTTGGAGTATGAGCCAGACTTTCAAAATTAGAATAAGTGTTTTCTACCCTAAATGTGAATTAAACATTTATTATGGGATTTTACATGTGTGAATTTTGTATGAACTAAAACTTAGTTTAGAGGCTTATAGATCTAATTAGAGGCCTAAGTCAAAGGATAAATGGAGTTAATCCCTATTCCTTCGGAATTGGACCCTAAAAATTTATATTGAGTTGTAAACACTTAATTAATGTCTAAAAATATCATGTTTTTGTCTTGAAACTCTGTGACTCTCTAACCAATAGGATTTGTCCATTTGAAGGGCTACTAGATTTATGCCTAATTGAGGAGAATATATTAGGTTAGAGGATCTCTATTTGGAATTTTGTTTTTAAAATTATTATTTAGTTGAATTAATTTAAATGGTGTATAAAAATTATAACATTTTGATAATAATCCCTTGATATTATTATAGACAAGGATATTTAATTATTTTGAGGGCTACAAGGGAAAACTAGGCTTAAAGCTCAAAGAGGTGTATGAAGGGGATTAAAGAGTGATTTAATACTCAAGTGTAATTGGTGTAGGTATGTTATGAGTAATTAAGGCCATATATTATTCATTTATGTGTTCATGAAGTTGTAAATAAGATTTTGGGTTATGAAGTCTTGTGGAATTAATAGACTCATAGTCTATATGAAGATAAATAATGAATATGCCATATGAATAAGTTAATTTAAGTGTGAAGGAAACTATAAATAAGACTTTGGAGGGTCAGATAAAGACCTCAAGAAATAAATTTTAGGGATTTTTATGTTGAAGATCAAACTTGTCTACAAATTAGGCTTCATGATAAGCTTTGATGAGGTATCTAGATAAAGAATCATAATTACATTGAGGTTAATAAAATAAGATCTATCAAGAAGGTAGAGATTGGAAATATCTTGACATCAAAACATCATGCAGCCTCTTTTTTTTAATTTACCATATCTCAAATTTGATCAACCTTGACTTCATTTTATAAGTTAGTGATCACATTCTCTCCTTCATTGGTAAATCATGTTATCTCATGTATCATTTGTGAGCTAATTTGAAACTAATTCCACATAAAATAAATCCACCCCTTATGGGTATGTGAAAGAAATAAATTTACCACTTAATTTAGTTTTCCTAAAAATGGGAGATCAATTGACCACAATATTTTTATGAGTAGAAATTTCTCTCAAGGAGGTATCTCTTAGTTTGTTTTATTTATCTTAACTAATATTGGGTTAGTGTGCTCAGCTTTGTGATGATTGAAGTCCTCCATTATGTGTGTCTCAATGCATTGAAAAAATTAATCTTCATTTTTAATATAATTTGGGTGTACCACAAGAAATTTTGGTGGGGTATTTGGTTTTTATTGTATTTTTATCTTAATGTCCTTATTGTTACCTGACATCCCTATCGGTGGTGTGTATTCCATAGATCATGGTGTTTCCTTCTTAAACATAGTCTCAAATGCTAACTTATTTTTCACCATTTTTACCCACCGTATATATCCATCGATTCTTCACTTCTCTTGGTATATTTTCCTTTATTCATGTATTCTTGATATCTCTATAATAAAAATTATGCTTTCTCTAATCCTTCCTAGAAATTGTAGACATACAATTATCACCATTGTCATGTCAAAATTACAAGTCTAAATGACTTCCTACAATAATTTATAAATTATACCAAAACCACCAAAATGCTATGATTCATCTGCACACATCACATGTAATTCTTGATTCACGTTAATATGTTCTTAATTAGGGATTTATCCTATGCTCAATCATTACCTTATCTAATTCATATCCAATAAAATTATGACCTAGAAAATTGACATTTTTGACCAATAGTGTATGGTAATTAATATAATTTTAATAATTATGAAAAGCCTAATCAAATGCGCTTGACTAACTAAATAAAATTAAATTCTTATGTGAAGAAAACCATGTCAAATTAGCTAGTATCTAATTTTAGAAAATTTAACTTTAATAAAAAGTGACATCATCATGACATAATCAGTCACAAAGGTTAAAATTCAAGACATGCCCAATAAATGAAATAAATATCTAATTTGTGCAAGACATGCCTATTAATTTCTCGATTCTTTCAAATATTAATTTTAACATTAATTATATTTGGTATCCAAATTTGAGTTGATTTTGGACCACACATCTTGATCTTGAGATGGATGGTCCATATCATTTTATTTAAGCTATATATACAAGGGCCATGACCATTTTATATTAATATTTTATGTATAAATTAATAATGACAAAATATTTCTAAGAATCTTCACCATTCTTCATCCAAAGTGAACAAAACCATAGTTTACAAGGGGATATGACATTGTATTGAATACATGCCTTGATAAAGACTCCTATATCCATAAATTGAGCACAAGCATTTTCCCAACAATTACTATAGGGAGTCTTCAAGGAAGGTGAATGTATTGTTCATATTCTTGTTTTTATTTTTTTATTTTTTTATTTTAGTGATTATATCTCACCATAGGGAGAAATATTTAAGTGTCATGTTTCATGATTTTATTTGTATTTTAATACTAATAGATAAATTAAAACATCTTGTAATCTTTCTTTAGATAATGGCACCTCTAGTGGGAATGCACATCTCAAAAACCTTCTTTAGACCTCTTTAAGTCTTCTTGTTAAATAATCAAACCATATTTTGGTTTTTATTTTATTCCTTTTCCCCTAATTTTCCCATGTTTATATTTTTTAACAATTGACTAAGTCTCTCTAATGGTTAAGTCTCCCTATGGACTAGTGAGGTCACTTATGTAATCAGTGAGGTTGCCCTATGTATTAGTGATATTATTTTATGATATCTATTTATTCTTAATAAAATGGTGAATTCATTAATTAAAAAAATCAATTCAACCTAAATTTTAGTGAGATCATAATCTAATCAATGAATTCACATCAATAGGCTTTCATTAAAATAATGAACATGATTTAGAAATAATAAACTCTCCCTACATTTCAGTGAAATTGAAAAGTAAATAGTGAAATTATTCAAGGTAAAATTCATTTTCCTATGTTTTATTTGTAATGATGAATTCATCCAGTAATTAGTGAGGTCATCCTACTAATCAATGATGTTGTCAAAACTAGGTTTCTAGTTTCCTGCATAATGATGAAGTCAACCTACAATCGATGGGATCATTATACTAAATGGTAAAATCACCTTGTGTCAAATTTATTTAGAGTTTAAAAGTTTCAAAATTAACTTTTTTGGCCAAGTAAAACCTTTATTTGATAATATAATATTATGTTTTGTAAGTTTTGATATCTATTTAATTTTTGTTTTGTAAAACTAACTTAAGAAGGCAAACTTCATCCACATTTTGCATTTATTTCTCAAAAAAATAGAACACCATTGCCTTTTTGATCTTAAGAGAATTAACTATTTGTATTTGTTTAGGGTTATTTGTATTTAAATTCTTGTTTGTAGATCATTATGTCTATGCTCTACCCTTACCCTATTTAGGGAGCCTGGGTGACCAAAAACATATTGGTTTACTTGTTTGTGTGCCTTAATTGAAGAATATGTTTTTGTTTTATACTCTTCTCTTTCCCATTTATGGGGTCCTAGGAATTAGAGGCAAAAATTCTTTTTTCTTTGCATTTTATTTTTGACTTCATTGGGTGGATTTCATCACCTTCCCACTAGTTGTTAAAGATACATTAACATAAGAAGTGTCATCCTGGCATTGTACCAACCTTGTTATCTAATGGGGTATACAAATTGGAGCAACACTACTGATATCTTAGCTGGTATGCACTTTGGAGTCTGGTTTCACCAATAGAACATCACTATGGCCACAATGGTTGAAGTGGTAATGAAGGGATTAGACCCTTTTGAAAATGGCCCATAATACCTCACATCTAATTGATAGATTATTCTAAAGTGACCATGTACCATAAGGTATATTAGGACCACTTATTTTTCCATCAAAAATTTAGGTTAGAAAGCTAATTTATAGTGGACAAATGACTAATATAGGAGTGTTGAGCTTAATAACCACTAAAGATTGCATTTTATGAACAAAAATTTGAGATAAGGGGGATTATAAACCCTACCAATATCATGAAATAATTAATTTATTTTAAATAACCTAAAATTTTATCCTCTCAAAAATAAGTATATCAATAGGATTCAATGACTATCTCATAACTCATGTTAGTTTCCACATAATTACTTGAATTGATTTTTGTTAAAACCCATGTTGTGTTCACAACCTCATTTGAAAACAAGTACACTAATTTATCAAACCAAAAAGGTTCAAAAACATTGTCACCTATTTACACATTGAGGTGTTATATTACCAATTTATATTCTAAATTTTTACTTTAGTTTTTTTGTGTTAACCTAAACCCTAAGTTCTATTTGATATCATTATGTTTTCCACATTTATATAATAACCTTGGTCATTTTCATAGTGTTTTATTACCACTTAAAACAATAGACTTTTTTTCATTTGATAAGGTTATGCTACCCATTCTATTTATGATTTAGACCTATGTTTACCTTGTGCCAAACTAATCCTTAATTTATAAATCATTTGGATCTATTTTGGTCTCATTCAGAATTAAAGTCAAATACCAACTAAGGTAAAGATATTTTACAAAAAATTCCAACTCTAGACAAACCAAAACCTGTTTTCACTATTCTAAGTTTTGCTCTATATGTTTATTTTCTTTAGGCAAATTGTTTCTAAAGACCTAGCATATTTACTCTTATTATAAACTTATACTTATTAGGTCAAATAGATTCTAGGTCAAAATTAAAATACCAAACCTGAACCAAGAGCATATTTTTAACACTTCTCAAAGACTTAGAACCATACCAATCATACTTATATACACTTGTAATGGGGCCTCTTATGACCCTAGTTGTGAGGATCAACATTTTTATGATCCCTTGAGACATAATAGAGGTTTTGAATATAGAGAATATGAATATAGACACCCACTTGTGATTTAATATAGGAATACCATTATGGGATCAATATAAATTAAATTCAATAATTGAATCATAGAAGATTAAGATGGAGCTCTCCTAAGGCTAATATAATCTAGATCTAGGCTTCCAGCTAATTTTCTAACATAAAAATTGCACACCCTAGTTTGAGTATAGGATAAACTACAAGAACAACCTCATATTCAAATTAAAAAATTGACCATGATTTTATATAGTAAAAGAGAAGGTCCATTTAGTGATCCTTCCCAAACTATTCATTTTATAGCATCATCCATTCAACAAATTAGTCAATGTTACCTAGATTAGCTTGTCACTGACTTAATGACTTCTTTGGTTGTAACCTCATTCAAAAATGCCATGTCTATAGAAAAAATCAAACACTTGAATAAATGAAATAAGACTTAATAAATCCTATTTGATGTAGATCCTTTGACTCCTCCTAAATAACCTATACCAATGAATGCTTTAAAATAAGTTCCATTTGATATGCATCATACATTTTTTAACCATCAAGAGATTCTTAATGATGTAGGATAAGTACATAATGATTCACAATAGGATCCAAAATATATACAAAAATTTATCAATAATCCACCACCTCAGTAGGTAGTGGATTATTTGCAAACCATAATACCAACTTCTTCCAATTCACAACAACAACAACAACAACCTGAATTTCCTCTTACAAACTAACAATGACTTCAAGCTCCTTTTATGAAATAAAAATAACAACAATGAAGTCTTATAAATTACTAATAAATTACACAAAACTAATAACAAATCCCACTAAACTAATAATGGATCCCCTATCATTTAAAAAAATGGATTCTTTGGTAACAATAATACATAATCTAGTCTAATTCCAATCCAAACCAATGGTATATCTCATGTCAAATGTATAATTTAGGATATCAGGTACATGTTCCAAATTGAACCACACAAGGGAGAACCACTTCTACTTCCACTAATGCCAACTATGGAAAACAATTCACTAATACCTAGTAAAGTTCCCTCCTTTAATTACAAACTGCTCCCAACATCAAAGAATGGAACACAATAAAGTGGATAGTTTTGGACCTACAAGTAGGTAAACAAGCACCCAAAAAATAAAAAAAATATGACATATGCCCTTACCAAATTTAATGCCAACTTTCTTTAGGTGCCTTTCCCACCTCACTTTAAAATGCTTAAATTTGACAAATATGAATGGAAACAAGATCCAAGATAACATCTACAATCATTATTTATAGCATGTTAAGAGGTAACATACAATAATGTTTATTTGTTACACCTATTTACATATATCTTGGGTGGACAAGAATTATAATGGCTTCTCAAACTACCTAAGGGATTAGTCACTACTTTCATTAACCTCTCATAAAACAAATTAAACCATTTCTCTTACAATATATAAAATGAATTGATAGTTGTTGATTTTTACAACACCAAGTAGAGATGAGGAGATAGATTATAACCATAATTATAGTGGTGGAGAGCTTTGGCTAGTCATTTCTTGTAGAACTTTGTTGATAAATACTTATCTAGTATCTTTGTACAAAGTGAAGATCTCACTCATAATCTAAAACTAAATTATGCCAACACACTTAAGGAAATCATTAACAAATGGGTGTAGATATAAAAATCACTTATCAAGGGTCTTATCAAGATATATTCTTAGACCCAAATAATAAACCAAATCTAGATGTAGAACCAAACACCATATCAAGTGCCAATTAGGACCACCACAACCAAAAAGATGAAGGCCTTTATTAAAAATAAAGACATGGCCAATATTTGGGTTATAGAGGCAAGACATGTATAAACAATACAACCATAACCTATTTATAATCCCCACCTAACCCTTAACATGCATTACAAAGAGCTCCCCAATGATGAGGATAATATGCAGGCAAACCTTTCAGTGACCTCAAGGAGCTTATTGAAGTAGTGTTATAAAAATTAGTTTATAACACCATGATTGTATGGCCCATTCCAAAACAATTTATAGAGAGACAACCTAAACTAGAATGGTATCATGATAATGAGTATTATGTGTACCATCATGTGGTCAATTATTCTATTTATATATGTGTGTAGTTAAGACACCCAATTGAAATTTTTATTAATAATGGGGAAATTAAATTAGAGAAATGAGCACCCAATACTAATCAGGAGATGGGAATCTACAAGAACCCCTTTCCAAAGAATAATAATTAACAACATTTCACCAATTAAAACCAAAGATAAAGAAAATATCAATAGCAAAGACAAGGATAGAACCAAAAGTAGAATAATTGTAATCATGATCTTGATACCCAAGTCAATCAAGTTAGATATAAGAGTGTTCCTTATGATTACATCAAAACTATGGGCAATATTACTATAAATAATGATGCCACTATCCAAGTTAACCCTCATAATCTAATTGACACTCATCAAATGGCTAATTCTTCTATTTTGGGACCACCACCTTTGACCATTGGTAATTCCAGTGTAGGTAAGATCAATGTGATTACATCATGACCATAATGAATTACCATTCTTGGAAATTCACCAAATTCTTTTAGTTCAAGTAATGCTTCCCTAATTTAGAATTGCATAATTGTAACTAGATGACCAAGAATTACTATCTAAGTCCCTTTACCTTATTCAAATGCAAATACCAATCCCAACTTTGTGCTAGATTCTACCTCACCAAAATCCTAGCCATCTTATCCTTATGCTAAAAATCCATTTAATATTGGTGAATAATTAATTAAAATACCCATGCATATATCGATATTAAACCTCTTACATATGTCTAAAGTTCACAATACCATATTAAATGACTTTATTCAATAGTCTAAGGTGCCTAATAACACTGAACTAACTTAATTCCAAGTGTTTATGAGATATTTATCTCCAAGATAATAGATTAAATTTGACTCATGAGACATGTTAGCCCTTGGTCCCTTACACAATAACACTCTATATATTATATCCATCATTTCCCATCATAAGGTCAAACGGGTTCTTATAGATAATGGTTTAGGGTTAAATATAGCCTCATTAAATTTGATCCAAACTTTAGGATATAAATATGCAGATATGCAACTAGACACCATTAAAATCAAGGCATATGATAATGTAGAGAGAGAGACTTCAGGAATAATCTACTTACCTATCATTGTTGGGCCTATAACCTAGATACTTTGTGTCATGTTCTTGACATAGAAATTACCTATAATATTCTTCTAGGTCATCTTTAGATACATTAAGTATGAGATATACCTTTTACCTTACATCAATGTATAAAATTCCCTCATTCTAGGTTGAAGGTTATTATCCATGGTGATCTTCAACCATATAAGTATTGCAAGTACCTAGAGGCCAAGTATGGGAATTAAAAATATTGTCCAAGCACTAAGTTTGTAGATATGAAAAAAAAAGTTGGAAACCTCCTAAATCTAACTATATTGATCCTAATGACCTTGCCTCCACTTCTTCCAATCCACCTTATAATAAAATTTATGCTCATTGTACCATTGAAGATGAAGGTATTCCCATATAACATATCTAGGATGATTTCTATGTTATCAAGTTACTTAAATCTCCCAAGTCATATGGATAACCCAAACCTATCCCTAGTAAGACCAACATGATTTGGAAAAATAAATATAAATCCACTCTATAGGATCTACTCATATTTATACCAAATATGTCACCCATTCAAGATCATGCCACTAGTGTGAAGGTAATTTGGTTGTGTAGTGATAGTTTTACTAATTACTTTTAGAACATTGAATACCCCATACTAAATAGGCTCATAGACAATATAAACTATCAAGGAAAATTATTGGGGGAAAAAACAACCTTTACCTATGGTAACACATGTAGGAATTCAAGGCCTTCTATTTACACTACTTTTAGGTACCCCATCAAGTTTGAGAGTGACAGTACTTAATTGACTAATGAAGAGACTCCTAACAATGACACATCTTCACACTATAGTTCATTTGATGAGCTTGTAAACACTAGCTTATTTGATACCAATTTTATTCTTATAATTATTCTATGTTATCTTATTTACCTTCATCATCCAAGCCTAATTGATTGGGACCAATAAGAATTGATTATACCATTGGATGAGTTTCAATGAAGAATCTATTATCATTTTCATGGGTCTTAGAGATGGGTTTCTAACTGGTGACCAAAACTAAGGATTTGAATTCCAATTGGATCTTGATGCCTACTTTAGAGAGAAATCAAACTTCCTTGGTCATGAACAAATTAAAACATCAATATCTTCATGTGAAACTATTTTTGAGGCACCTTTAGATCAGGGAAAAAGTAAAAATAAAGACAAGTCCATAAGTAAAAACCTATTTTAGGTTCCCTTTGAAAAGGAAGTTTACTCATATCCTAAGGAAGCTTAGAGTCCTCCTAGTCCAAACATTATTATTAGGATACAAAAAAATAAATATTATGCCTAAATATCGAGATAGAATAATGTTCATCACTCTATGGGGGACATTATGCTATCAATTCATGTCTTTTGTCTTGAAGAACACCAACATAACCTATTATCATGCCATGATTGTCATCTTCCATGACATGATGCATAAATTTCTTGAGGACTAAATTGATGATATCTTGGCCAAATCTAAAACATGATCAAGACATTCTAACATTTTATGGAGAATCTTTGAGAGACTTCATGAATACAAGGTGCATCTAAATCCAAACAAGTACATCTTCATTTTTAATTTGGATAAGTTTTTATAGGGTTCATTATGTCATACAGAGGCATTGAAGTTAATCCTAATAAATTCAAATCCATCATAGAGATGCTTCCAGCATCAAATATTAAACAACTTCATAGCCTACAAGGTAATATTTAGTCTACTTAATGGTTCACTTCTCAGTTGGCTCACAAGTGCCATCCTTTCACACACATTTTAAATAAAGGTGTTAAGTTTTAATTGGATATAATTTGTTGTAAACAATTCATATAATTTAATACCTAATTGATTAATCCACCAATTCTAATGCCACCAACACCAGGCTAGCATTTGATTCTTTATATATTAGTGTTAAAACATGCACTGTGGGTACACTTGGCCTAGCATGATAGTCAAGGTAAAGAACATGCCATCTAATATGTGATCCAAACAATTGTTAATTATGAGAAAAATTAATCTTACAATTATAAATATTGTTTATATATGGTGTTCACTTACCAAAATCCATGTTACTGCATGTTAAACAACAAGACTATTGATATTTCCAAGGTTGATCTGCTCAAATACCTATTATCGAAGGCAAATTTAAAAGGTCACATGGCCTAGTGGGTAATGATGTTGATTGAGTTTTAAATAAAATATCACAATTAAAATGTCATAAAGGGATAAATTCTCATAGACCAACTTATTGAAGCTCCTCTCTTGGATATGCAACCACTTAACTTTGACTTCCTAAATGGGTTTATTTTGACTCTAAAAGCAACAACCATTGAGCCCAAATAGTGTGTGTTATATTTTAATGGATTTTACACACCCTATGGATCTAGGATTGATATATTGTTCATTACACCATAGGTGGATCTCATTCCTAATGTGTTCCACATTGGTTTCCATTACACTAACGACATGGTGAGTATGTATCTCTTGTTATAGGAATCTATCTCTTTATTCAATGTAAAATTCAACATTTAATGATATATGGAGATTCCCAATTAATCAATAACCAATAAATATACCAATACTAAAAAAATGATGAGAATATTGTACCTTAGATGAATATTATAGACAATCTCAAGTTACATTTTGAAGCTATTCAGTTTGAGCAAATACCAAGGACTAATAACTAATCAATCAATGCAATGGAAACTATTGGATCGATGTTAGTAGTGGTATATAGTGTTAAAGAGTATAAGCTTATCATCAAGAACCTTCTTCAATCATCTCATGAATAAATATATTTAAATATGGTATGAGATATTGTTAGTCTTGATGTCCATTAGTACCAATACCTTTATAACTACTTTCATGAACACATTCTCCCTCTAGACCTATCATGAAACTAACATAAATCCTTCATCCATAAGACCACATTATTTACATTACTTGTAAATATGTTATATCATAAGGCCTATGAATTAATTTTACTTAATTATTTATCTTTGAGATAATCCTAATTAGTGTTGAAGGAAGTGCATGAAGGAACTTATCGGGCCCACACTATAGGTTTAGTCCTTGCCAATAAACTCCTTGGAACTAGATATTACTAGCCCATGATGGTAATAAATTCTTGTAAACATGTGAATAAGTGTGACAATTGTCAATAATATAATGATTTAATATATTTTCCTTCCTTGCTGCTCCATTTGATCATAACACCATGGTTGTTTTATACTTTGGGACTCAATCTCATAGGAAAAGTGAACCCTACTTCCTTAAATGGACATAAGCACAATCTAACTACCACATGTTACTTTACCAAGTGGACCAAAGTCATTCCCCTCACATATATAACTATAAAATAATTTTCCAAGTTTAATCACTACCAACTCATCAACACTATGGCATTACCTCCACCAATGTCACTGATAATGGTGGCCCATTCACAAAAAAAAATCTCAAGGCCATTTATTCCAAATTTCAAATTAAACATATAAATTACACAAACTTTTAACCTTAAGGTAATGGCCAAGATAATTCATCCAACAAGACCATTTTTAAAATCTTGAAAAACATTGCCAATGATGTTGGTTGTAAATGGTATCTACAATTATTCTTAGCCTTATGATATTATCATACTAGTACCCACATGGCCTTATATATTACTCCCAATTCCCTAGTTTTTGGCTCTGAGGCTATTAATCCTATCGATATCAAGTTTCCCTCTCTATGAATTTATATACAACATATCAATGATGATGAAGAGTACAAAGTGGTTAGATTGCAAGATTTATAGCTCTTAGATGAGAAATGACAAGCTACATTAGGTAATTTGAGATCATACCAAAATCATATTTGTCATAATTATAACAAGTGTATTCTTCCTTAAGAATTCAAAATTGGTGATTTGGTGCTAGAAAGAATCAAAAGAATACCAATGTTGAATGCAAGAAGAAGGGTTAGTTTGAAGCCAATTGGCTTGGATCCTTTGTTGTGATTGTAAATTGTGGTTCTATAATATATAGACTATCTACACCATATGGGTAAGAGATCAAGGAACCCATGAACATAATGCATTTAAAATAATACTAAGCTTAACTAAAAATGAACCATTATCTATAGGATCCCTCACTTGGGGAACCATTTACATCCTTGTTCTTTTACCATACCATTCCCTAAACAATCATTATTCCTTCTACCATACCATTCCCTAGACCATTCCTATTTATCTTATTTTACCATTCCCTAGACCATTATTTATTAAATTTTCCTTCCATTTCTATTACCAATAATAATTTTGATTATAAATAGATGTTAGAAGGAGATGAAACAACTATTATTTGAAAGGTACTTCAACCAAAATCATCATCAATAACTTCTTTGCAAACAAGTGTTCCAAGGTATATCAACCAAGGTGTTACCTAATTTATACTTACTAGAAAACTTCCTATAATTTATTCTACTAACATTTATATCTCCTTTGTGTGCCACTTATTTTCCTATCTTTGTGTTGTATGATATTTTCATGCACCTTAGATTCTGCTGTTGGTTTATGGTGGTAAGCACTATTACATCTAGTTTATCTATTATTTGAGCCTCTAACTAATGATAAGTGTCCTTTTTTATATGGTTAAATGTAAATTTGAAATTATTACCTTATTTTATTTATTCCAAAAAAAACCAAAAACATTGAAAATACTTAGAAAAACCCAAAAAAAATCATGAAAATTGGCTTAGAATTTCCATGTGAGATATAAAACCTTGAAATTTTTTTGGGATAGAATATTTTATCTAGATCACTTCATTTTTTATCCACATTACCATTACCATACCATTATCCTCCCATTCCTATGAGAATGGCATTGGCTTGTGGTCTACATAGACTATGTAAGCAACACTTGGACGCATGGGGCATCTTGAGTCAACTCAAGTAATCTTATTCTTCACTAATGTTTCCTTATGCTCTCACTAATTTACAAGTAATATTTTCCTTATTATATCAACAATTTATGAGACATATTTATGGGCATTATACATTTTAACAATATGCACTAATGAACACTCATCTATTACACTTTTGTCTTTTTTTGAGTAATCATTACTTGACCAGTGGGCATTATGTAATTGGTACACTCCATTTTCCATTTTCATTTCTTTCATGCTCTCTTCATTTTATGAGTATAGCCTTTCCTATCTCTTCTCTATTATTATATACCTTCTTGTCATCATTTTTATTCTAACCCATATTCTTAAGAGAACTATATTTGGCATGAAGTCCATAACAGTATGTAAGTAGTGTCCACTTAAATTTGGGCATTTGGAGTCCAATTAACCACCCCTTTCCTCTTTTTCTATTCCCCTTGTTATTTCATAAAATTCATTTTCACCTTAGCCTAGGGGAATAATATCCAAAGTGTAACACCTCATTTATTACAAATACATAATTTTTGGTTGATTGTAATGAGTTATTTATATTCATTATGTTATGTTCCATGTATTTAACTTATTAATTTTATTTCTATAGATGTAATTTTTGACAAGATTTTTGGTGTCGAAATTTTTATTAGAGATAAACTTATGTATACTTACCATAATATTCTTGTTGAATATTTTTACATTTGAAAGATGGACTCAAAATACAGTGGTAACACACCTATTAAAGTTATATTCAAGTGGTTGGTTATGTAATTTTAATTAATTAATTCTCCTGTAACTTTCTTGTAGATGATGCATGAAATCCTATGACCATTTATAAATTGGTTTGTGGTAGTACACCTTAATGAAATCCTAACCTAATCTTTAAAAAAATATGATAAATATTTTTTATATATTAAATGGGTGATTAACACTTTACTATAATGAATTTATATTGTAACATGGATAAATTTCATTTTACATACAATAGATAAATTATATATGATAAATTGTGGATGAACATGGAGTTCATGTGAACCCAAAAAAGATATGTATCATCCAATAATGGCCTACACAAAATAATCTCATGTAGATTCATGGATTCTTAGAATTAAAAAGTTTTTATATTATATTTTTACTTATTTTATTTCATAAAAATTGGCCTTTAAATCAAGTTATTAAATACATGGAAAGAGTAAATTTCAAATAAATTTCACGTAAATTTTAGTTTGACAACCATATAAAAAAATAATTAAATTAATTGAAATATAAACTTTTTAACTTTCTATTACTTAAATAACTTGATACTCTAAAACCATTTGAGATAGACACCAATTCATATAAATATTCTTTTAAAGTAGTAGTCACTCAACATGTTCACCCAATCACTTACCATAGTGAATCAGTCACCACCACAATTTGGAAATATCCAACATATGACTGAGATATTTATACCATTATTTAGGCATGTAAGAATTGGAAACACTACATACTTGGAAAATATATTATGATATAAAGAAATAAAAATATGATACAATTATTATAGACATAATAAATAATTTAAAAATATCAAAAGTGATTTTTATATCTTCAATTGTTCCATTTGAAGATCAAAGCATAATAAGTTAAGTTTTGATCTAGTATCTAATTTTTGAGTTGACCACCATTGAATCTCACCTAATTATTCTTGATTCATGTGTATAAGAGAGTAAAAATTAGTTAAATATTTTACATATGATTTATAATTTACATAATGGTAAGTAAATTTGATATTTAAAATTACAAGATGGACTCTTGTACCACCTTTAACACTTATGTGCAAAAAAAAAGTAGATTGGAAAAAAAATAATATGGGAAGATCATTTCAATCAAGATATATGAAATTTTTTTTTATACAAATAAATTCTTTATTATACACTTTGTATGTTATGCCCTCAACCTATAATACATCTAGGGATATGTTTGTCCAACTTGTGGATTACATACTTTTCATTTTATCTTATTGAATTTCTCTATGTTCTTAGTATGGTTGACCTATAAAATAACCATGGCTAAGTAGAGTATATATAGGAGGTATTGGCTTCTATTTTATCATCATATTATGAATATTTCTCTTATTTCATTATTGTGCATGTTCCTCCTTGAAGTGACTCAATCATAATTAGCAACTATTCTACTCTTTTGTCAATTATAATTGTGGATCTAATTGTTATGATATTAATTATGTGATATATTATTCCATTATTATAAAACATCTAAGTAATTTAAATTAAAAGTGGTATTAGAACATTGGTTTGGGCATTTTTTTGTGGTGTTGTTTTTAAAATCTAGTGTTACAATAATTAGGAAACATGGAGTAAAAAAACATAACTTTCAATTTGGGATGAAAATATTTTTTTCACAATTTTAGTATTGTTCAAATTCCTTTTTTTTAAAGTCTATAATGTTTTCCTTGGGTTTTTGAAAATTAACAATCATTGAATTCATCTTGCTGAGAAGATTGCAATGGTAAAATATGTTGGTAAATTTTTTATGGCCCAAAACCCTCCGTCCTAGGTTTATGCATGGCTAATTATAACATTCTCAAAAGTGATAAAGGTCAAAATTCCAAAAAATCTCATAAAGATGACATGAATTTTGGAACTTCATATCCATTAGTTTCTAATGTAGTCCAAAAAATTCATTTAGATATATAAATCATGGTGAGAAAGGATGATACTGATGTAGTAAAAGGGGGAATGAATTATATGAAGAATTTTTTATTAACTCTAAGTGCTTATTTGGACACTATTATGACTCAACTTCCATAAAATAATCCTACGACACTCTAACTAGGTTCTCCCAATCTAAAAAATCATAGCTCCACTACTAGTTCAAATCACATGCTTCCAAAATTGGAAGTGCATAAGTTTTATGATAAGGTCCACTCACTTGGATCCATAAAATAGAAAATTTATTTGATCTACACTAGAACCCATGTAATAAAAAGGTGATCATGACATATATATCTATAACCTAAGTATTTCATTTTTTGTAAGTGGTTGTGTGCATAAAATAAAAATAAGGGTGCTTATGTTACTTCATTGATGTTTACTACGGAGATATAAATTCACTTATTAAAAAAAAATAACTAATTCAATTAATTAGGAAAGTTACAACAAATAGGTACTATTAAGGATTATATTCAGCAATTCTAAAATCTATCCTTACATATGGAAGACATCAAGATAAAAAAATGACTAAATTATTCTTGAGGGTGGCTCAAGTATAACATACAACTTGAAGTTCACATGTTTAATATAACATCTGATTCTAAAGATATATCATTTAACACACAAATTAGAGGAAAAATATTTTCTCAAAATAATATATTTCAATCATGTTAGTGAATGAAATTTCACAACACCATCATTTCCTCAACCTATGAGATTCACCCCTAAGAAATTTTAAGATAAGAATGAAAAAGGGTTATTTTTTTTTTGTGACATCAAGTGGATAATTGAACATAAATGTGCTGAAAATAAGTTGTTATTCATTAAATGAACCAATAAAAATGAACAAGATGATGAGGCCTCATGTGAAGGTGTGTAAGATCTAGAGGATGAATTTGAATATTCACATCCTATCATATCATGTCATGCCCTTTCAGTTATTAGTGAAGCTCAAATTCTTAAGGTGGTGGGATTCCTAAAAAACATAAGGTGATAATGTTGATTGAATCAATAAGTACACATAATTTCATTAACGATACCTTTTTACTCGTTTAAACTATTCTATTATCAAGCTCTAGAATTACAAGTAATGATTATAAATGGTGGCACAATCTATTATTTTAGAAAATATCATAGAATTAACACTGAAAATGGGGACTACCTACTTAATTATCCTATATTTGTTATTCTCATGTGTGGGGATAACATTGTTTTGGTAGTATAATGGATCATAACATTGGTCACAATAGATATGAATGTTCAATAATTTTTCATGCACTTTCATTTTGAAGGTAGGAATTTTGAATTATGGGTATTACAAGTAAAGTCTCCCTAATTGGTTAGTTTAGATTAGATATAAAATATTATTCAAAAGGGGGTTGAATTATTTGTAGCATGATTCTTTTCCATATAAGTTTAGCCAATAAATGTGTCTATACATATTAATTTATAAATTATTATTGATGACCACCCAATAATTTTTGGCATAATTCCAAAAATAATAACACTAAGTAGAGAACATGATCATGCCATTAGACTGATTCTAGGTAGTACACCACCCAACATCATACCCTACAAGTATCCATATACCTATAAAAGTGAAATTAAATATTTGTTCCCAGTGGTCATGGTTCATAATAAGGATGACACTTAGAGGATGTGCCTTGAATATAAATATTTCAACAATTACACCATAAAATATGAGTTCATATTCTAGTAATTGAGGTTTTTTTACATGAATTACATGATTTTGTTTATTTTACCAAACTATATATTTATTTTGGGTATCATAAAATTTAGATTAGAAATGAGGATATCCCTTAAATAAATTTAAAAATTCATGAAGGTGATTATGATTATATGGTCATGCCTTTTGGTCTCACAAATGCACCATATACATTTTATATTTTGATGAATACTATTTTTAGTTCTTTTTTAAACAATTTTATGTTGGTGTTCTTTATGGCATCCTAAAATATAAAAAAACTTGGGAATAATAATTTAAACATGGGAAAAGGTACTAATAGTTATGGAACAACATCAAATTTATGCCAAAACTTCCAAATTTGATTATGGAGTCCATGAGGTGGAGTAACTAGATCATACTATTTCACATGAAAGATTAAAATTTGATCCTAATAAAATCAAATCTATGATGGAGTGACAAGTGTGAAAGATCCTCGATAACCTTCATGGCTTTTTGGGGATAATAGGTTACTATAAAAAAAAATATAAAAAAATGTGGCATAAATTATTAGTTCCACTCACAACCTTTTTGAAGAAATAATCATTTCATTGGACAAAACTAGCTAGCAAGGAGTTTGAGAATCTAAGAGAGGTGATATACACCACTCCAATTTTGGTGACCCCTATTTTTTCAAAAAAATTTGTTTTTGAATGTGATGGATAATGATATGGAATGGGGGTACTACTCATACAATAAGGAAGACCCATTGAATTATAAATTCATCAAATCAAGGAAAAAAAATCTCAAGCTAATATATGAGGACATGGTGGTTATTCTTCATGCACTCAAGCAATAGAGACCTTATCTTATTGGTGGAAACTTTAAGTTAAATAATTTTTATAACAATTATTGTCATCATAATAAAAATAAAAAATGGTTACTAAAATGTTAGGGAATGAATTTGAAATAGTGTATAAGAAAGTAAAATAAAATGTGGTAGCAGATGCAATTTATAGGTGGGATAAATTAGTTAAGGCATTTTTATGCACAAAGACCATTTAGAAAGCATATTGGTTAGAAGAATAAAGATCATAATAGGAGAATTATAGTATTACATGGGTCCATATTCAAAATATTCATCATGGTTTGGGTGCTTTTGGAAATTTTGAGTGGATAGGGAACACATTATGGTATAAATATATATTATACCTACATAAGGATTATGTCCCCAAAAACAAGATCATATAGGAGATTCATGCATCTACAATTGTGGATGATAAATATTTTTGAATAAATATCATTTAATCAATAATGATTTATTTTGGGAAGGACTCAATGGGATATATATAAATATGTGATAGAATGTGTGGTTTGTCAACAAAACAAATGAGAAAAAATTAAGATACTAGGTATTCTATAGCCTTTATCCATCCCTAGTCAAAGGTGGGAGGAGGTTTCCATGGATTTAATTAACGGATTTACAGGGTAAAAATATCATCATGTTATTTGAGGATATGCTCACAAAATATGCTTATTTTTTTTCTTATAACATACATTTATAGATAGTCTAGTAGTTGTTTCTTTTCTCAATACAATTCTAAAGCTACATGGTACTCCCAAAATAATTATAAGTGGTAATGATATTATCTTCACTAGTAAATTTTGGATTGAGTAATTTTCATGTTTTTACTTAGTTGGCTCATATCTCATTAGATCATCCTCAATCTGATAGGAAAATGAAGGTTGTCAATAAATTTATATAAGGGTATATTTGTTGTTTTACATCAAATAAACATGAACATTGGATTCATTAGCTACCACTAGTATAATGATGGTATAAAAATTCCTTCCACGCTTATTCTAAAATGTTTCCATTTATGTCACATTATGGATATCATCCCCCATCAATAACTTTATAATTGAAGCTGAAACCTAAGGTTTGATTTTTTTAAGAACACACTCAACATCAACATGAGGTATTATCTAGTTCAAGGGAGAATTTAACAATTACACAAAATAGAATTAAGAAACAAGATAATCAACACCATAGTGAGAGGAATTTTGATATTAGTTATTGGGTATTTGTACACTTTCATCCATATAATTAGATGTATTTGAGGCAATAAAATAAGGATAACAAACTTTATCCTAAGTATTATGGCCCTTATTATATCCTACATAAAATTTATAGTGTGGCATACAAGTTGGAACTACCCTAATTCACTCACATATGTCATGTATTTAATTTATATTTACTAAATAAGGTCACTGAATATTTATTTACCTAGACTAAGTTACTTAAATTGGATGAAGGAGGTAGAGTCATTTTGAAACTTGAGGAGACCCTTCACACACAAAAAAGGCCATGAATAAGAGATCTTAATGAGTATATGATCAAGTGGAAGATTATGAATCATGAAGATGTAATAAGAAAGGATGAAGTATTTGATTTATAGATTCACCTTAATCTATAATGTGTCTAGGGATATGTGTGGGTGACTTATGGCTTACATACCTTTATTATTATATCATTTCATTTATCTATGATCCTAGTATGGTAGACCTATGAAAATAAACATGGATAAGTAGAGTATATTTAGGAGGAATTGGTTAGTATTTTATCATAATATTTTAAATTATACTCTTAATGCATTGTTTTGGAGGTTTTCCTATCAGAGCAACCCAGTCATAATTATTAATTATTCTTCTTTATTTTTAATTATTATTATGGATATGAGTATTATACTCTTAATTATCTAATATATTATCCCATTATTATGAAACATATAAGTAATTTAATTATATTATAATTGTAGTTTTGACCTATATTTTGTATACATGAAATATGCACACATATTTGACTCTTTCTCTCATTCCCTCCTATCCATTCATATATCTATTAGCTTGGCCATCCTAGTTTTTTTTTCATTCACACTTAGGATCTCCCTAGTCTATTATAGAATAATTTATTATATTATAAATAATATTTCCATTTTATATATCATTATTTCCTCCTCCTTAGATAATGCTACATTTGGTAGTAGTTTCTTAGAAATATCAAACAAATAGTTTTCATATTCAAATCCCTCCCGTGATTCAACACACACATTTAAAATTTCATTTATTGATATAAAATACCTAAATATTCAAACACACACACATTAATACTAATTCCATTCATATATATCTCTCACTTGGTCATTATTAGGAAAACTATTGGCATATTAAAAAATTTATTTGCACATTATTAAGGCACTATTATATATCATTAAAATTTGAATAAATTTCAAAGGAAAAATCCCTAATCCATGTATGAAAAACTAATCACAAGGTCAAATTTTAATGATTGTCACATGTATAAATCCATCAAGTTGCATTTCATACTAGTGTAACTCTCTCTCACTCTATCTCTCTCTCTCTCTCTCACTCAAAAACACACACAAATGGGAAAAATAAGTGTATTTTGGTCCATCCATGGAGTATTTGAATGTAATAAGTGTTCAAAAACTCACTAGGTAGTGATTGAGGTTGTATATCCCAACTTTTACCCCCATTTATTCAAGTTATAAGTTGAAATTGGATCTAGGGTTTCAAGGAATACAATAATAAAATTAGGATAGAAGACTAGATATTTCACAAAACTATTTTTATAGGAAATAACATTGATCTATGGTGTAATAACACAAAAAACATATAGATATTGCATAGGTACTATTTTCCATAGGTGTTGGTCCTATATTGGTAGCATCATAATATATTATAATGATATGATTCTTAAGCTGAGTGACCATAGGGCCATTTCATATCATATCGATTGATTGTGCACAATTATAAATCAAGTTAGAAAAAGATATCAACTAAGCATCATATACACTTATAATTTACATGAATATTAAGTAAATTTATCTATCTATTTCATTTGTATCTACATATTTTATGTTATATCTTATGCAATTTAATTTTTTTTTTAAATATTACTTATTTAGATCACCTAATTAAAAATAATTTTCCTTTTTGGTGAATTTTAAATATCTTTTCAATCCTATAAACCTTAGATATATCCCATAGGATTTCATCCTCCTTATTTTTATTTCATTTTTCATGTTAAGATTTCATATCTAAATTTTTATTTTCCATTATTCACATAAGTAAATATCAGCTATAATGTATATACATAATCCATACTTACTAATTCAAGTTATGTTTTTTATAATTACATACTGCTAACCTGAAATACATCACTTGTTTCGTATTTATTTAAATAAATGGGTCAAATCTATGTGTAATAAAACTAAGGATGGAATTAATAAAGAATAATTATTATTATTCCTTAATAACAAGTATTATCTTAAATGCTTCTAAATACAACTTGACATCAAATAAAATGTATGGTTCACTTCATTATGCCCAAGACCTCAACGTAATGATATATACCTTCCCTCCACTATTATTTTACATAGGAATATATTGGATGTTTAGATCAATGTTATCACAACATAAAGAGGCAAGGTCCGTAATTCTATATTAAAAATCAAATGTAAACAATGTATCCTTCCTAATATTCTTCCCCATTATAAGGCACAACCTAATACAACTATAGGGTATGATATTATTAATCAACATAAAAATAATCTAATAAAATATATTTATTGAATTCACTACTTAAAAATATATCATTAAGTAGAATCATCCTACAAAACACTACTAAGTGATGCATAACCAACTTATGTTGCATCTATTATCAATAGTTTATAATGGACTATGGATAATATCTTTTTTGAGAAATAAGAATTACCTCCTAGACACATTATTAATCAACATATCCTATTGTATATTAAAGTATGAATCCTATATTGAAGTGGGTCTTGGTGGATAATAGATCAAGGATTAATATTTAAAATATCTATTCATTTAATCTACTTGGTAGAAGAGCCCAAAATCTTACTTATTCTGATATGAATATTCATGGATTCAATAATATACCTTAGAAATTATTTGGATATATTACATTAATTATCATTTTGGGTCCAATAAAAATAGTTATCTTATGTCAAGTGATTCCCAATGATATTAATTATAATATTCTATTAGGAATAATTTGGATTCATTAGCTAAATTTTATAACTTTTAAAATACATGAATTATAAAATTTATTCATGCAAGATATATATGCACTTTTTCTTTGGATCAATAAATGTTCAAGAACTTTGAAATGATACAACCTATGGAAAATTATGTTACATATACATCCTTCTTAAGAGTCTGGGAATTTAATTTTGAATAACAACATGAAAACTATGGTATCTAATTTTCCATTTCAAACAACATATTTGACACAATATGGGTTTATGTAAAATCATCAACATTTAGGTAACACTATTAGATTATTGGGAAAGTAATCACATGTCATTATTAACCATGTGTACTTAACTAATAATAAAGGTAGGAAAGGTCTTGGATATATGGATGATTAAAAGATTAGTAAAGAAAGTGAATATTTATAAACAATTCCTTAAATAAACTCATAATTCAGCCCAAGATATACATCATGTATCAACACTAAAATCAATATATCTTGACCTCATCAACAATAGTGCCCCACCAAATATTTATACATTATACTATTTTGCTAACAATGAGTCTCCCTTGGAATGTTTAATATAATATGAGGATCTCCCTTCCTTCTATCATAAGAAAATGTTTTAATCTACTAGAAATGGTCATGTATATTTTGGAGAGATTTAACATTCACATAATTATTTATAATAAGATGGACTTGATATAATTCTATATAGAGTATATGTGGAAGATTTCTCAATACTATTAGATGAATAAATCATTGAATTAAATCATGTAAAAAAATATATCCAAGAACCATTCTTATTTTAACTATTATTAAGGATGATGAATGGAAATATTTCAAATAGATATTGCATGATTTTTCTTAGTTATTCACTCAATTTTATTTATATATGCTAGGAATTGATTGTATACTTTTATTTCACAACATAATTATCTACCCTCATGAAAAGAAAATAAATAAAAAAATCACAATAATGCATCTTAAATGAACTCTACTAGTTTAAGAATAAATTGTATACACATAATATTTTTGAACTTTATCAATTATTAACATTTCGCCTCTTGCAAGAATGAGTCAAGTCTCAATCTCTCTAAATACATGCCTTAAAGGGTACAATAGGAAAGGGGTGCGTATACCATTTTTTTTTTATGATTTTTGTTCCCTATATCACCACTTAAAACCAATACAAGTCCATCTTATACATTTACCTAAGCTTTAACACATCCTTACACATTCCTCCAAGTAATTCACCACCTCAAATAGCCCCTACCTAGGCCAAAACCCATTTTTTAACATCCTCTAAACATATTATAATGGGTGGAACCTATTATGAAAATTGAGCATATTACAAGACTAAGTCAACCCAACTAACTTAGTTTAGGAACTAAGTGCTCTATTTTATAAACAACTAGGTCGGCTGGGTTGATTATGTTAGCTAAAATTTTGGAAGGGTTTAGGGTTAGATCCAATTATGTAATCACATCTTTAAACTCATTTATAATATATAGAATCATTCATTTATGCTTATTTATCTACTTATCCATGATTCTACTTGAGGAGTCATTGATTAGGGTTTCATACTTCCTTAAAGAAGAATATTGTCTTGTGGGAAAAGTATTTTGGATGCATAGGAGAATTATTGTAGCATATAGCTGAACTATCTTTTTTATCCTTATGAACCAAAATAAACTCTTTAAAAACACCATTATCCAAGGGAGAGATTGAGGCTTGAGGGATTCATCTTCAAGGTAAGTATTCCTAACTCTTACTCCTCTTTTATTAGTAGATATATTTGCATGTATTGGATTATGAATGCATTTATCTCTCCATCCTTAGGATTACCTCTTCATTGAATTAATAAGATTCTTATTTTCTTATTTTTTTATCCCCCATTTGTGTCACAAGCTTTGGTGAATACTAGATTAGATTTACTCTACTTTTTTACAAAACCATAGGACCTAATTAGGGCTATTATGTGTTATATCTTGACTAGAGGATTTTAATCCCTCTCTAGTGATATTGTATGGTAAGATACCCCTTAGTTATGTGTATCCAATCCATATTGGTCATGACCCTAGTTATCTAAATTTATTAACAAGTGGAATGGATAATTTGATTTATCTTCCCAAGTTAGGATTGATTTATATATCAACTTCACTTTATATTATATAAATTCTAGTGAACACGACGTGAACTAACAATTGAATTTTTTTTCACACTTTCTTTTATTTTTATTTTTTATCTATTTAATTTTTATATCATTGAATTGAATCTATCGACCTAGTCTAACATTTTATGCATAGATTTAACACACATTCGATATGATCAGCACTATTTTATTTTTGAAGGCCATCTTTAATTACAGATAACTTAATTGATCTAATTCGCTCAATTTTATTTTTTTCATACAAGTTTTTAGACTCAGACAACCTAGTTTAATCTATTAACAGGTTATAAATATTCATCTAGATGACATACTATAAAAATATAATTTCAACATCATTAAATCATCAGGTTCATTCTAACCAAATAAATCATTTAATTCTTTCATTTTAGTCTTGTTTTTCATAGTTTTTAATTATATAAAACTATAACCTTATAATAAAGCAAGTCAACTAGATTGACTTATGTATTTTTTTTCTTACTCAGAAGACTTTATCGACTTATTCGACTATGTTTCTTTGGCCTTTTATTCAATAGATAGAATCGATCAAGTCAATTATGTTATGTACTATTTTTATACTTAGTTGACTTAATAGACTCATTACTCTTTTAAAAAAAAACTCACATTACTTGTAATTAATTCATCTTTAATTTTTTTTATTGTTGGCTTAGAGTACCACACATAGTATAACTAGGAAGGTTTAATTTATCAATAAAATAACTTTTTTTTATTCACACACTTACGAATCATAAAAATATCAAAAAAAAAAAATAAACAATTCTACCCAAGGTCTAACTATTTAGATTTCATCACTAATGGATAAATACATGGTTAATGGTATATATTTTCAAAGAACCTGACACCCTTATCTCTATAGTATTTTGAAGTGAGGGGGTATGCCCCAATACCAAGCCATTTCCATCACCAATACAAATCCATTTCAACCTTAACAACTTGAAATCAACTTTATCTTACCTCTTACTAGTTCTTATCTAAAGCCAAATGGTATATCACAATTATTTCTAAAGTTATAATTTAAAAAATTCAAGATTAAATGCATAGATTAACATTTATATTTTTAATATTGTTAATTTATCTTTGTCAATTGTATGTTGTATTGTAAAAATTTAAGTGTCTAGTGTTAGTATTAGGTTTTTTCTATGTTTTAGCTATATCGACTAGGTAGACCTAGTTGCCTATGTGTTTATTTCAATTTCTCTACTAATTAACACTACATTGTCTAGAGTCATAACTTTCAAAACTAGTCTTTACCCTTAGAACATAGTTGACCCACTCGACTATGTATCCTATAGTTTATATTCTAAAGAACATAGTCATTATTTTTGACCAAGTATCTAAAAATTTATTTATTTTTCATTACCATAAAACATATTCGATCTATTCGATCTAATCTCTCACAGGCTAGTCAATTTTCCTTTCCATAGAAAATAATCATTTTGTCTGACCTAGTCTCTCTTATGTTAGTCTTTAGTACTTCCCAAATTTTTTTGAACCATTTGACTATTTCCTTTCCTATATATTATGTTAATTTTCCTTAAAAACTCAATCAACCTAGTTGACCTTATACCACTTGGCTAATTTAGTTCTTTATTCTAAAATCTTACTTAGTTGATCTAGTTTAATATCTGGTTAACTTTGCTCCAATACTTCACCCTTTATCCTTAGTATTATTTCCTCATTAAAACAATCATGAAATCCCCTATGTAATATATTTTTACAACCTTAATCAATTTAGATGATACATGGCATATTTTTTCCTTCCTACCTTAGTTACCCAATAGGATACTCACTCTGGGTATACCTTCCCTCACCCTTCATCTCTAAAATACAATATGGTTTAAATTGACTAAAATAATGAATTTTATGGATAAAATCCATTTCACACTTCTCAATATAATTCTCTCTCCAAATTACATTATTTTACTAAAGGGGAAATTGACACAAGTTTAACCAATAATCCTATAGTAAATCTATTAAACACTAATAATCCTCTACCTAACAATCCTCTACCCAATAACCCATCCCCTAATAAAAATATAGGGATTGATCATCCTACCAACCCTACTAATCCATAATTAAACATTAATAATCCCAATCCACCAATTGACACCACTCAACTTCTACAATTAATAGTTTGACAAATGAATATTATGCAAACATCCAATACTTCTCAAATGATGAAAATGCAACATCATATATTGAACATGACTAATCAACCTCATATTCTCCTACCTCAAAACAACCAAAATTTTATCCCTCCAACTCTTAGATATTCTATGATAAATATCATTCCCCAAGCCCTTATGGGTAACAATATGCTTCAAAATGTATAAAATAAACTATTATGTCCCTTCATTATTTATATTGATATTGTAAATATCTATCCAAATGCTAAATATGATGGGACTAAAGACCTTACATATTTTATAAAAGCATTTAATAATATTTATAAAGAGTGAATTCAAATATATACATTTTCTACCACCATAATTCTAGTTATAACATTCATAAGAGATATATTATAATGGTATAATCAAATCCCTCAACATTCCATATGGAAACTAAAGGATTTAGTTAATCCTCTAGTAAAATAATTTTAACACAATGATATTCCTAAAAAAATTCTTAGTCACTTTATCAATGTTAAACAATCCCCTTATGAATCATCTCATGAACTCAATAAATTATGGAAATCTTTGGCTCACAAATCTCATCATAACATGACTAATGAAAACTTATTTAAACTCTTTCAACTGAATTAACACATTCCTTTTAATATAAGGTTAAAACCTTTTCTCCACAAAATCTAAATGATGAAATTGGTCAAACTAAAAGACAAAAATTTCTTAAGAAACAATTTGATCCCAACTGTAAATCCATCAAGGGATATTTATAAAATTCCACCAATATGATTAATAGAAATCATGATCAAACAAAAATAGGAGTAGTCAAATTGGATAACCCCCAAGTTTCCAATACACCATAAACAATTTAATAAATGAATCAATGATTATCTCCTTCTAAACCTTTCACCTATACCAATAATCCACCTACATGGTATGATCCTATTTTCTTTTGTTGGTTTCATGTCGATGTGAATCATTCTCATGAAACATGTCATGGGACCCTCAAATTTGTTGTTTATTTTATGTTAGGAGATACATTCTACCATGATGTTATGATCAAAATATGTCATCATGATTATGTCAATGCCTCTCAAAAGAAACAAGTTACCAATCATGCATCATCTAAACCTCAAATCCACAAAATTCAAATGAAGATATATGTTCAATTGATGCTGATTATGACCAATATTACACCAATTATCAATATGTGAATGTATCCAAAGTCAATTATAGACACAAACTTGCCCATAAATATCCTGTCACTAAGCCAAAAAAACCATCAAATAAAGACCAACTTCTTAAATACACAACTATCACTACCATACCTTTTGAATTAAATGAGTAAACACTCCCATAACCAAAACCTCAATCTACTTCTCCCATTAGTACAAAGAACATTGTACCTCAAAAACCTAATGTTGGTTGTTCATCTTATAAGTCTCGATAAAATTTCTTGGAAGAACTCAACTCAATGCCTTGTTAAATAACCCTCATGGATTTATTTCATGTTTCTCCATATCATTTTAAATTCTTAATTAAACAATTAAAAGACATTGAAAAACCACCATATATTTATGTGGCAAAACCTCCTAAATACCCTTCACCAATAGAAGTACACATTATTGAAACTATTTGTAACTCTACCAAACCTTTCATAGAATTTATTGAAGAAGACATGATTAATGATGAAATTATTTTTTAAGATGATGATACACCTCTCTTCATTAAAATTTACATTAATACCACCCTTATTTAATAAGTATTAGTAGATGAAGGATCATGAATTAATGTTACCTCCCTTTGGTTAATTCATCAACTTGCATATACCCAATATCACCTTTAAAAAAATCATCTCACATGTCCTATATTTGATAAAACAAACCAAAAACCAACCCAAGACTATACGTACCAAATTCATGGACACATTATGACCTAAATTCATTAATAATGGTAAATGATACAAACATGGCATTGATCTTAATCCATGGAGTATATAACTATCAAACCCTAAATATCAATATTGGATTCTAACCATTTCATGCATTAATTGTGTACCTCTACCTAAATTTTTTAACATGAATCCAAATTTTCAAGTCACTCTTTCTGATTTTGATAATTATGAACCTAATGATTTATAAAATAATTGTAACACCACTAAATTGCCTCCTTAAACTTTAGAGTGCATTCCTTATTATTTACTTACATATGATCATAACCTCCCTCTAATTGATTATATCATTGAAATTCCTCCTCCATGAAATGTACACAAAGCTTTTTACATAGAATATGATTTCACATGTGATGAGTATGGAGTGGCCAAATTATTTCAAGATCCTTTAACAATGTATCCAAAAAAAAATTAGTGATTTAAGTGCACCCAACTCTTATTCTCTATTAGAAACAAATGCATGCACTATTTCCCATACATATCATAATAATTGTATCATATCCTAAGTTCAATCATGCAACTTAAATATACAACACTATGAATAGACATTAGCCAAAATACATCCATTCATCCATGATTTCTATGTCATTCACATATCAACTAATATTTAATTAGAACCTAGAGGTCATGTATCTCCCATTAATCCTCAACTATTAGACACCCCATGTGTACTTGAATAAATCTCAACTCTAAAAAATTCAAAAACATATGAACCTTCTACACCTTCTACACAACTAAACAATCTAAAAAATTATCTACCTTCTCATGATTATATATATACCACTAAGGATACCCACCTCAATTAAATAGAACCTCCATTAATAACATAATCTAACACACATATCACCAATCTGGTTTACGCCACTGAGGCTCAACTTAAAATTAAACCTAAACCCAAAGATGTTAATGCCATAAATGTATGATAAATACATTATGAATATGATATTAATAATAAGAAAATAATTGATGTAAAAGTATATGATAAATACTATGGACTGTTACCCATGCTCCCTAGTGATGAATCTATACTTGAACTACTCCATGATAGAGAACCTTAGCTTCCCCAACATCATAAAATTGGAAACTTCACATGAAAAGCTCCTTATTTTCATAATTTCATTGCTAGTGTGGATCCTATAACAAATAATATTTCTTCTCTTATGTTCTATATCATTTACAAGATGGAAATGTTATGCTCATTAAAGTAACCATAAGAATATAAGATGGTCCACCAACATGTCCTCAACCTATCATTGTCTCTAAAGAACTCACACCAACAGAGTATGATAAATTTATATTATTTTTACAAGAGTATAGTGAAACATTTTATTGGCCATATGAAGATATTCAAAGTATTTATTATATCATTTTTAAACATAATTCACTTACCTAGACACAACACCTATTCGACAAAAATATTGAAAATTTCCACCTAAAATTTATACCTTATGTCACAAAGAAATTATTAAACTTTTGAATGTTAAATTCATCAAACCTATTGACTACTAAGAATGGGTATCAAATATTATTTTTATTAGTAAAGAAGTCACTATGGTCATTTGTATATGAGTTAAATTTCATAATTTTAAATTATCATGTCTAAAAGATAATTTCCACTTACCTTTAATAGATGTTATAGTAGATTCCAATACTAGATACAAAATGTTATCGTGTATGGATGGTTTCTCAGGCTATAACCAAATTCATATAGCTCCTAAAGACCAATATAAAACAAATTTCACTATAGAACGAGGCATTTATTGTTATGTCAAAATGTCTTTCGGTCTTAAAAATGTTGAGCAACCTATCAATGTGTAATGACCCACACCTTCCATGATCTTATACATAAGATAGTTTAAATCTATGTCAATGATCTAATTTCCAAATCAAAAATTTGTATAATTTACCTCACTAATCTAGCTATAATTTTTTATTGACTAATAAAATATAAAGTTATAATTAACCTATACCATTATGTATTTGGAGTCACATATGGTAAATGTTTTGGGTTATTAGTCTTTCTTCAATGCATTTATGTTGATCTATCCAAAATAAATGATACCATCAACACACATATTCCTCAATCTATTCTTGACATATTTACTTACCTTATAAAACTTGGGGATATTAGATGGTTCATCCCAATATGGATTATAGTATATACTCTATCAATTCCCTTCTCAAAAAATATAATGCTCTAGAATGGATAGATTCATGCAAAAAATATTTTGATAACATGAAATAATATTTATTTTATCCTCCTACTCTTTGACCAACTTCCAACAATCATCCCTTAATCTTATATACCTCATATACCCCCATATAATTTGGGGCAATGCTTTCCCAATACTATGATACTAGTAGAGAGTACACTATATAGTACATCATTCAAGGTTTCATTGATTATGAAAACATTATACCATGGAGAACTTGATTACCTTTATATCTATTTTGTAGTTGAAAACCTCTATCATTATATGCTCTACCAAACCACTTATGTCATTGTTCACTTTGATCCACTTTGTCATTTCTTATCCAAAGGTTTCTTACCTAGAGATAGAATTGGCAAATGGATGATCATCTCGATGAAATTTGACCTTTAAATTATTAATAAAAAATATGTCAAAGGATAAGTCATCATTGACCAAATTTTGGTGGTACCTTTACCAATCAAAAATCACCTTTACTATAATATCCCTAATGACAACAATCTTTATATTGAAGGTATTAACTAGTATATCTCTATTAAATATTGTATTCATGATTTCACTACTGATCTATAAACAAATAATCAATAAGATACCAATATCATTACTAAACCCAAAGTATTTATCAAAGAACTCCATGAATTTAACATTGATTTACATGAAGACACCTAGAACCTGCACTTTGATGGTGCCAAATGCCTCCAAGGATCTCAAGTAGGATGTATTCTAATAAATCCACATGGTATTATCATACTTTGTAATTTTTATTAACTTTTGATGTCACTAATAACATGGCTGAATATGAATCTCTAATATTAGGCATGAAATTAGCACTCGACTTAGATATCCCATATCTGCATGCTTTGGGTGACTCACAACTTATTTCCTACTAGGTTAATTGTGATTACTAATGTAAAAGTTAAAATATAATTCCATATCATCAAATGGTTACCACACTTTCCAAAGAATATACCTCTTTTACCATTGATCTAATTCTAAGAGATCAAAATACCATGTTGATTCTCTTGCATCATTAACATCTCTATTTCACTCTCATCAAGTATGCAATGACTCCCAATTTATTATCTAAATAAGAAAATAACTAATTTTATCAAACCTAAAGATTCACACATTTGTCACATTGAGTTTTTCATCATTCACAAAGCCCATGGTATAAAAACATAATCTAATTTATTAAACATCAAACTTACCCTCTAGACACATATTCTCATGAAAAGACTCGAATATGTAAACAAGATTTAAATTTTTTTCTTTTGATACAACACCATTTACTACCATAATGCCAAAGGTGACCTATTCTATTATGTAATACAATAAAGGGTTCCTACTCTCATAACATAAGAACATGGGGGAATTTATGCTGGTCACTATAGTAGACATGTTGTAACCTACAAATGCTTATGTAAGGGTTACTTTTGGCCTACTCTAGAAAAATATGCTATTAAATTTTCTAAATAGTGTAATCTTTATCAACTCCATGATGATATAGTACACTCACCACCATTTGAGCTCCAAACAATGAAGTCTCCTTTCCATTCTCTATTTGGGTATTAGATCTCATTGGTAAATTACCTTGATCATAAGATGGCCATGTCTTTATCATTACTTATACTGAATATTTTACCAAATGGGTATAAGCCATGCCAATTTTCAATGTCATGAGAACCACTATTTCAAAATTTATCCTTAAAAAAATCATTAACTGATTTGTATTTATCCATACCATCATCTATAATAATGGTGGAAATTTTAAAAATAAAAACATTTAATAGTCATGTGCTAAATTTAAAATTTCCCACAATTTTTTCACACCTTATGATCCTCAATGTAATGGACAAGTATATATTACTAAAAAATTTATAAATAAAATATTAAAAAATAATATTCAATAATCACTAACACTTTGGGTATACCATACTAGTATATGTATTATCACTAAGGTAACACCATTCTCACTAGTATATGGTTCTGAATCAATCTTACCATTAGAATTCAAACTCCCATATTCACATATATCTATCCATGGTATAACTCTTGATGAATAATTATGTGAAGTTCATCTTCATTATTTATATTTTATTAATAAACATCATTTGGTTGGCTTAAAACATAACCATGAATACAAGGCTCACATTGCTAAATAGCATAATAAAAGTGTTAAATTATAAGTGTTTAATATTGATGACTTAGTCCTCAAATTATATTACACACATGAAAAGTAAGGAAAATATGCCCCAAATATGATGGTAATCTTACTTATTAAAATACATCCTTGGTCCTAGTACTTATCTAACATAAACTATCGAAGGCCATGTTTTCAAAAAACCCACCTATGCACAATTTTTAAAGAAATGTTTTTCTTAAATATCTCCCTTATTTTTTTAATTATAGATAATTTCCTAATAAAACTTATTTCAATAATTATCTAATTATCTCACCTTTTCATGAGTCTATTTAATACACAAACCTTAGTCCCCTTATTTGGTCCATTGGTTTCTATTTTACTATTTTTATTTAATTCATGAGTTGCATTGTAATACCATAGATAAGAATTGGTCTTCATCATGAATACCTTGTTATTTCATACATCTAATTTTCATTATTTTTCTCTTTGATCATAAGTTTGTTATTCTACAAACCTTTTTCAATCTCTTATTTATTTTGTGAGTTGTAATGTAAGACAATGGATAAGAATAGGCATTCCTAACGAATATCATTTTTCACATTTTATACCTACTTAGGTTTATGTTTTATGAGTTTCATTGTAATACCATGGATAGGACCATGGTATCCTCATAAAATATATGTATTCTTTTAAACCATTTTAAAAACTAAGTGTCCTTTTTAGAATGATAATAAATTGTTAAAAGTTTGTGATTTCATATTTTCAACTTCTATTTATGTTTATTTTATAGACAAAACTTTCACAAAAAACTACATTGTTATGTTTTATTACACTTACATCCATTCTTATGATAAGGAATCATAATTCCATGTCACTTTATCCCTTTCACATTGTCACATTTTTGCAATTTTACATAATTCAAATCATTTCATGTTCATTTTACCTTGATTTCCCTTCCTTCCATTATACTTTGGATAAAACAAGGTTGAAGTCAAGATATCACTTTTATTTAACATGAATAAACAAGACTCTTAGACACCATGCTATATAAGTCTTATTTCTTAGCCACCAATTTCAATATTTTTAAATGATAGACATTTTTAGAATCCATGTTTGGTTCTTTGAATTTGTATGGAGAGGAATAGAAAAAGTCATCAAAATTTAAAAGCTAAATCATTTCAACAAAAAGAAATGATAAAAAAGGTAATATAAAAATAAAAAATATGTGATTCATAACACATCCCCTATCCCCAATTATCTATTGCTACATACTTTCTCACATAAGAACCTAATATTCATAGTAGACTGATAACTTTGTAAGGGATCTTAAGGAATGGAGAACATGTTATGAGAAGGTAGACCCATTTTAATTTTCATGCATATAGCCTTCATGGGATTATATTCATACTTAATTTGATAACCCAATATTTGTGTTATTTGGAGAAGTTCTTTAATGTCCTTAATTTCAAAATTCATCTTGTTTTCACAAAATTAATTTTAGTGTCTTGACTTTGATAAAAAGTCTCACTGCCTTGATTTTTCCTACATCCCCACCACCCATTTCATCCACCCTTAATAGTTAAGTTTGATTCTAAATATATTTCCCACTTATGTATTCCCTCTTCTTCACATATTTAAAACATTCTAACACTACTTTGTTTTAATTATTATCACTCTTTAGAATAAAATACTATGCTTGAATGACTATGGATTATTTTATTCACACCATTGCTTTAAATTTATAGAATGAACTTTTTTTCATTTACAACATTTTAAAAAACCTTTGTTATCATTCTTTATTTTTTGTAAATAAATGCATCCATTTATATATTTTCCATACTTTTTCCATTGTTATTTTATTTTAGATTGTTACTTCTCACTCACCAATGTTATTTTACATTTCATGTACCTTTTCCATTTATGATTGAGTTTGGATTGTTACTTATGACTCATCATTATTCTATTTATGTATCTTTCACTTATTTGTTTAAGTAAGGATTGTTATTTATTTCACATAGATGTTATATTTTCATTTTCACGTCCTTGGTTTGATTTAGTTTTCTATATTTTCACCCAAGGAATGTTTTTTCATTGATTTTTTTGATTGTTTCATAGCCTTGGATTTTTAGTTACTTGATTTACTCTAATTTTTTTCACTTGGTCATTTGGTCGTAGCTTATAATTTATCACCCTAGCTTATAAAATTTCCAACTATGACATGCCTACACATTTTAGTTATTTTGAATTTCTTACATTTGTTTGTTTTTGCTCTTTAGTTTTGTATACTTAGGGTTTGTCCAAAGTAGACTTTATTCCCTCCATGATAAAAAATGTCAACCCAATAGACAACCATTCATTGATAAATTTAAGTCAAGGTACACATTTATTACTTATTTATTTCACTCATTTACTTTTATTTATTTTATACTTTATAATACTATAATTTATTTAGCTTATCATTATTTTTTATTATGTTATTTTCATAAATCACCATCCTATGTTATAACTATGTGAAATGTGATGAGATTTATGTGTGGAAAAAGTATACTCAAAATATTTTTAAATTTTATCAATTACTAATGCTTTATCTCTTGTAAGAACCCATCGAGTCTAAATCTCTCTGATTGCATGCCTTAAAGTGTGTATTAGGAAAGGGGTGGGTAGACCATTGGTACATCACAAAAAATTTATTCCCTATACCACCACCCAAAACCAACACAAATCCCTCCCATAAATTTACCTAATATTCTATATATTTATTACACACTCCTCCAAGAAATTCACCACCTCAAAATCCCCCACTTAAGCTAAGACCTATTCTTACCATCCTTCAAGCACAATTTAATGGGTTGATCCTATTTCAGGAATTGAGCATGTTACAGGACTAAGTTAGCCTAGCCAAATTAATCTATGACACAACTACTCTATGTTTTAAATAATTAGGTCAACTAGGCCAACTATGTCAGCTAAAATTCTAAAAGGTTTTAAGGTTAGATACAACTATATAATTACATCCTTAATCTCATTTACAATAGAGAGAATCATTCATTTTAACTTCTTTATCTATTTATCCACCATTCTAATTGAGGAGTCATTGCTTAGGGTTTTATACTTCCTTTGGAGAGGAATCTTGTCTTGTGGGAAAGTATTTTAGATACATAGTAGAAGTATTATAGCCTATAGATGACCTATCTTTATTATCCTTAAAAAATAAAATAATCTCTTACAAAGAACCATTGGCCAAGGGAGAGATTGAGGTTCAACTGGTTCATCTTTAAGGTAAGTATTCATAAATCTTACTCCTCTTTTATTAGTAGATATATTTGTATGTATTGGCTTATGAATGTATTTATCTCTCCATGATTAGGATTACCTCTAAATTGAATTTAGTATAGTTATTCCTTGCATGTTTATTATTTATGTTTATTATCCCTTAATTAAGCCATAAGATTTGGTGAGAATGAGATTAGATTTACTTTATTTTTTAACAAACCATAGTATCTAGTTAGGGTTATTATGTGGTATTGCTTGACTAGAGGCTTTAGAATCATATCTAGTTATATTTTATGTAAAAAGACCCTTTAGTTAGGTCTAGAAGATCCATATTGGTCATGACCATGATTGTCTAAATGTACCAATAATTGAAATGGCTAGTTTGATGTATCTTTTCTAAGCTAGGATTGATCTATATATCAATTTCACTTTCCCTTGTATATAGAAACTAAAAAAACTAATTGATTTTGGATTTCTTAGATTAATTGAATATCATTAATGGATTTATTATATTATTCCTATCACCAATATAAAGGTATAAATTAGAGTTTATATGGATTTTTAATATATGGACAAGGTTTATACTAAGGATGATTGCACACTACTTAACATTGATATGATTTTGTAATCTACAATTGATTATTAGGTTTTTTCATCTAAAGATGGTTTTTTATACAATCAAATAAAAATTAATCCTGAACATCAACCCAAAAGTGCATTAACAAAACTATAGAGGACATTTTTATATGTGGTCATACCATTTAGATTGAAAAATGTAGGTGTTACTTATAAAATGGAGAAGATACACATATTTCATTATTTAATACATAAAATTTTGGAAGATTATTTGGATGACTTACATAATTTAAACATCAACAAGTTCAAGACATAAATTTATTACAAATATTTTAAATCTTACACAAATATAACATATGATTAAATCCTAAAAGAATGTGTAGTTTGGATATCCTTTTGGAAATGTTTTTATTTATATCATATCTCAATGTGGTATAAATATCGATCTAAATAAGGTGAAAGAAATAATGTAAATCCACACAAGGGGTTAAACTAGGTTAATGTGTATGCACTAGAGAATTAAGGATCAGCTAACAAATAATACATAGCCATTCACATGATTACTATAGATATTAAATATGGTATTAAGTACTTGAAAATTAAAATATTGTCATACATTTAGCATGTATGACTTTCCCTCTCAAATATGGTCCTAACCCACCATTATTTAACATATACATGTTTCCTTATGAGTTTGGACCTTTAATTATACTTATAACACCTATATTAACCTTACAGTTTGTGCCAAATCAAATTATTTTTACATACATATATCCCTTGACATTTAATTAAGTATTATTTTTCATGGGTTGTTATCATTAGATCAGGTCAATATCACCCCTTTATAATAACATAAACTTGATGATAGTGACCCTCTCCCATCAACAACTATTTTTTTAAATCAAATATTTCTATAGGGTCAACCCACCTACCTAGCATGTCAATTCTAACATAATTTACCTAATTTGACTCATATACATACAAATTAATGCCTCACTTGATAGGGGATTTATCACTTGTCTTTTACACATCTATACATTATTTCACTTTGATAAAAAAAATTATATTCCTCCCAATTTTATAATCAATAAGTATGAGCTACCCACAACTAAGTTTGATGAATACCAAATCTAATTAAAATAAATCATTTTTAATTATCAAATATAAATAATCAATTTCACTCATTTAATGAAGGAACACAATTTCAAAATCTCATTGGGTTGGAGAACTAAATGTGGATTTATTTCATTCCTTGGAGTATAAGATATGTATTCAATGCTCGATCATAAATTTTATTGATTTTAATTATCTCAACCCATTACACTTTCTTAAAATTTTCAAATTTATATCCCTTACAAGAACACCTAGGGTTTTAAGGTGAACGAGGTTAATTTCTAGAGTTGCACAATAATCATGGTTTGGAATCACAAATAAAAATATTTAAAATATAATAAAAAGTGAACATATTATCACAAACCCTATTTTACATATAATTCATTATTGAACACTTTATGTTAGCATAAATAGTCTAAGGTAACCAAATAATAATGGAATTGACCCCATATAGATATAAACATAGCTCTGATTCTAGACAAATCATGGGTCTGTTTCATTTATTTTCAACTATTAAAAGTAAGTCATAGTCACACACTCAATTATAATATATAATTAATATTGGTTTTTTATATTTACTCTATTTATCATATGCCACTCGTCAATTCATTATAATCTATTTCAATCTTTTACATTTAGATTCATGTCTGAATGCCATATTTAGTAATCATAATTCACATACTAGTTTCTATACTATTAGGGTTTCTAAATCTAAATTATGGTTAAAATATTATTAAATAAAGATATGAAGTTAAAATGGGATGAATTAAATAAAAAATTATTAATTAAATCAAACAATATTTATTGAATCCACCAAACATTATGCCTCCCATTCTAGATAATCCCTTATTATTTTTTTCTATTATAGAACACACATTATGGTATTTAGTGGAATAATAAAATGATCACCATAAATAAAATGAAATTTAATACATCAACCATACACTTGTGTATCATGAAAATAATTATAATACAATGGAAAATTTGAACCTATACATTATTTTTATTATATAATATTTTTGACAATACGTGATTAATAGTGAGATGTACGTCATCACAAAGGTGGACCCATTAAAATATCTCATAAGGAAATTATATTTACTAGAATGCATAGTTAAATTACATATTGTAGATACCCAAAAGTGATACAATACTTATTACACTATTATTTTATGTTACTTTTCATAAATAGATCTTTAGTTGTGAATACATAACATATTAGCATGTTTGACTTAATATTTATACATCTTCTTGACTTTATTTGATTGTGTGGTGATATTTTTTAATTAATTTTATCTCATTTAATTTGTCATAATGGATCCCTTATCCTATTTTACTTAAACTTTGATATTTCCTATAATTTATAATGATTCTATCATTTACGAATGTTAAATTCTAATGATTGCAACCAATTTTTATAGAAATATCCTAAATCTCTTTTTGACAATTTTTGGGCACATTTCCATTTTAGATAATTTGTTTTACCCATTTACTTATTTTTTGGTTATATTTTTATGTGACACTATTTCCATAATTAAAATTTAATATCTCTATATATACAAATCCCCTTGAAGGCCTTTGGGTACAAGTATTCATTATTATAAAGATTACATACAAAGTGTGAACTACTCTTAGCTTATTTTCAATTGTAAATTATGCAATATTCTAACGTTAAATTCTCTTATGAATTATTATATCAAGGTTAGGCCTATAATAAAAAACATTTCAACTTACATCTACATGATTTGATACACACTTGTATTAAAGAGATAATTACATGTATTTTGAGCCTCTTTGGAGTATTTAAAATGTAAGAAACACTCAACTAGTTGATAGGATTGGATGAGGTCAATACAACCCAAAATAATAAATGTTTTTAGGGTTTTGTAATGAAAAATTTAAATTTATGTGTGTATTAATAAAATTTTAAAAACATTATAAAAAATACTTATTGTGAGCACACTAGTTTGAGAGAAAAAATACTCAATCTTTGCCTCTCCAAATGATTCCATTAGACTCAACCTCTATCAATTAATGATAGTGACTAATACATTATTGTTATGTAGTGAAAAATATTTATAACAATTATTGATTGTATCTCACACATAAAAAAATATAAAAAACATCAATAGGATCATAATACAAAAAAAATCCATAAATTAGCTAAGAGATACATATCCCTTGATTTATTCATCCTTTCCATATTTATAATGTGTAGTAAATAATTTTTAACATTTAATTATTTATGGTTATAAATATAAATTATTCAATATCAATAATAAACATTAGTTTCTATATTATTCAGGCGTTTACCATATTTATGGATTAGTGTGAATCACAATAGGCTAAACTAGTAGAATAAATATATATTGTAATATATGTCAATCAAGCATAAATCAATGTAGCTCATTGAGATAGATCTAATAATTTAATTTAATATATATTTAAATTATTAAGCATATAAATATACTTATATTTATTACTTGACTAATTGGTTGTGGCTATGTTCTTATAGTGGAAACAAACTAGAAGTAGGCATGTGATTCATCTAGACTCTAAAATGTTTATATATGCATAGATGGTCAGTACCATCAGCACTTCACAAGAGTGTTTAAGCTAATATATATGTATAAATTAATTATATATATTAGGTTTATATTTATGTGACCATAAAATGTAGTGTGCATACATACTAAACATCTGTTTGTGTGATCTATGACCCTTAAATGCATTTGCAACTATATAAATAAATTTTCCTTCTTCTTAAAACCCTAAGATTGCTTATGAAGGATAATTTTTTTTGAAAATTTAGGAATTTTAATTAGGCTAACTAAATCTAATCACTCTCATCGATGATTGACCATTACCTATTTATCCAATACTACAAAGAGGGAATTCAAGCCACGTGTAGTTATTCTTTTTATTATGAATGTGAAAATTTAATATTTTACTTTATGAATTCACCTAAAAATATAGATTTTATCTTGAAAATTTTGTTATTTGATCTAGTTTGGTGTGTTTCAAAAAAATTTAATGACTACTCATAGTTCCTGATTTTAAATTTGGAAAGAATAAGTTACCTTGCTTGTGTGTAAGTTGACTTGGGTGACTGAAACAACTCCCTTGATTAGATATTATAGGACTGGGATTTAATATTTTATTCTTAGTTATATTGACTACATTTTATGGAGGATTTAATATTATATTATATTAGTCTTTGAACACCTTTTTTGGATGAGTTACTCAACACTCTCTTATACGTACATCTCACATTTGTGAGACTCATTAATTAATGGAAGTTTTGGTTCTAACTCTAATATATTTTGTATCATTATTGTACTAGTTTTATTTTTTTTCATCTACATTATTTTTTGAACTTTATTATCTTGTGTGATCACTCTATTGATGAATTTACTCTACAAAGACCTTGGATTTTGCCCTAATATGGTATCAGAGCCATCCCAATAATTATGTCTTATTTTATGATACAAATTTTATTTTGAAATATTGAGATTGTTTGAGGTAATTTTTTAGAGGGTTTTAAAAAAAATCAGGTGTTTATTGATATCTAAAAACCTCAATATTTGGAAACCAAAAGAAAATTATTAGGTGTTTTTTGCATGTAGCTATGTGGGATCTAGAATTCTCTTGGATCAATTCTTGTGTGATTTTTCAAGCTCATTTTTTGTTGATCCACATGACAATTACTCATTCTAATATAAATGACTATCAACATAATCCTCTACACTTTAAAATACCAAACCAACCTTCTTTCTTGGTGGAATGACCTCAAAAAACTCATGATAGAGTTAATGAACAAGTTTGGAGTGTATATAGCTAGTTGGTGATTTTAACCATCCACACAACATGTAGGTCCTTAACTAATTTTAAATTATAAGAACAAGTTTTTTTTTTATCATAACCAAACTATGTTGGGAGACTAAGGATTCATTGGCCTAGTTATTTGTCTAGTTTAAAACCATTCCAAGCTCCATTTATAGCCATACCTAGTCTTTGCACTTGGCATTCAACATGAACCGTCATGTCTATTATCCATTCATTGGTCCTTGATCATGACATACAACATAAAAATTAAGGTCTACCATCTTGTGGAAGTGCCCTTATCCATCCAACCAAATTGGTAACATTGTTGTGTTTCTAAATAGATCAAAACCCTTCATTTTGGAAACTCATGGTTTTTACATACCACCTTCAAAAATTATGGTCTTTACATGCTTCCCACTTTTTTTAAGTTTGAGGTTTTTGATTAGAAAAAATCAAAGCTTAATATATTTAATATAATTCAAAATGATTCTATATTTTAATGTTTATTTTATGAGTATTTCATGTTAAAAATGGGATATTCATTTATTTTCTATAAAATAAAGATAAAATATTTTTGAAGATTTGATATTATTAGTGAAAGTGATCTATTTTTTGATTGTTTAAAAAACCAATATTGTGAAAGGACTCTTTTATATTGTTTTTTTCATAAACACACTTTATTATAGGCTATTTTATAAAAGGAAATATAAAGGTAAATTGCCATTATTTTGTAACTTCTCATTTTTTTCACTTGTCTAAGACCAGAGGGTGAGGATTGGTTTGGTAGTTGAACAAACCCCCTCATATAAAACAAACATTTCTCTTCTTCCTTCTTTCCCACTATACAGCTCCTGGATGCATTAATGGTAGAGCCTAATGTCCTATTTCACATGTTCATTTTTTCACATGCTAAATAGATTGATTTATCATTCTCATGGATGGATTGTTATTAGATTTTCATGTCCATTTGTTGAGATGTGTATTGGAACTTATGCATTATTTCCTCTTATGTGTCTAGACACATTGTCAGCTGAGTCTAATGTCCTCACATTGAGTATGATTTATACTTGAAAACATAGAGGGGTCATTATTGATTAACTTAGGGGGGTTGTTGTGGACCCTACTTTTTATTTTGTGTACACAAGCAATTTTTATGACTTGTGTGCCACTTTGGTGTCATTTGCTTAGATTGTTTGCACATTTTTATATGAATTATCAACAAAGCCTAACATCTATTAATTGAGTGTGCATTATCACTTGTGTAGTGTTTTTATTTTTGCACTTATTTTGTGTCTTCTCTCAGTCATGTTGAATACACTTGAGATATACCAATTGATGAGGAGAGTTGATTCTACTCTAGTGCTTATTTTTGGAAAAATCAACTATGCTTCTTAGAATTTTTACATGGAACACTTGATCACATAAATAGATTATTTCCCTTAGTGACTCTGGTTAGTACAATAAGTGGGTTAACACTCGGGAAAATATTATTAGTACCTTATCATTACATGTTTCCATGGATCTTCATTTCCATGTAGAACATACAACATGTCCCTTTACTATTTGGAGCATTATTCAATTTCTTTTTGAAGATCCTACTGAGATATATATCACTCTTCCTCCTCCTCTTCCTATTGTCTCTTCATATATTATTTTACTCCCTACTACTCAAATTTATTATGATAACACATTCATGGTAGACTATGTTCTTCTTTATATTGAGACACTTTTATAGGATGATATTCTACCCAACCTTAGTTTTACTTTTGTAGACTCTATTTTTATCCCTATTAAAGATGTTTCTCTTTTATAAACTTCACAGTATTATAGTTCAGAGGAGTCTTCTATTTAAAGTGTGATTACACTCATTGCGAACTTGAATAACTCACATGTTCTTATGGATATTCATATTACAAATCAATGTGTTTCATCTACATTATTATCTCTGGTTTTAATGATTATTGTGTAGAGCTATACTCTTTACATGGATATTCTTATAGTGAATGTTCCATTTCCTTCTTCTGATAAGTTCAATTAAATGTCATTACATCTAGTTCTTGTGCACAATCTTCGCATAACTATGCCACACATTATTTTTGGACTTATTTTAGATATCTTCATACTGCTACGTTCATATTACATTATGGAATGTGTAGAATTTTAGTACACACTTTGTATGCTTCCTTTTGAAAAAATAAGAAACATTGTTCAATGTAGATGGAGCTTATTTAGTCTTCAAGTAGAGGATCTTGTTATTGACATTGGTCATCTTTTCAGCTATACTTGGAGTGTCAAATACTTTATCATCATATTCAATGGGATTTTTATCTCTCTCTTCTTATTTTATCTCTTTTGGGTGGGGAGGGAGGATTTTTTGTATGGGTTTTCTCATTTTCTCCACTTTATGAGAGTTGTTTTGTACATGGATACCTCATTAGGCCTTGTTTTCAGTACCCATTTCTTTTACCCACCTAAGCTATGTTTATGGGGGGTGTTATTGTAGGATATTATTTTCCTTTTATTAGTTTATTAGGTTTATCATACACACATGAAGTATTCTTACACTTGTGGGATTAGCTTGCTTAGGTGTATGTACACATAAAGAATTACCCTTGCTCATCATCATTTGTTAGTGGATGTTATTATATCATAGGAGTTACATCCCTATTATATTTCCTTTTTTATTGTTCATGGAGGAGTTACTTGCCTAAATCTCCTATTTTTAAATGTTGTATTAGTGATCTATTTAATAGAGTGTTGGATAGTTTCTATATGTTTTACATTTATCTCATTTATTTGATTTTAATTTATGTATGTTTTCCTTATTTTATCTTTGTGAAATCCATGTCTCAAATTTATCATGGAGCTCATGTATTCATTGATCCAGTGATATTGGCATAATCCCTAATACGGTGTCATAGAAGAAGGTATTGATATATAATGCCGATTTATGTATATTAATCAATATAATGGTGTGGAAAAATGCAGGAATTAATATTTGAAATAGATGGATAAATATATGATTCACTCTAAGTCACTTTCACCATAATATTAAGATTAATAAATCAATTGTGCTTGCTACATTCAGGATAGGGTTCCTCACAAAGCTTTGAATGGCATAAATCCCTTTAAATCTTGGCACAATAGGAAACCTACATCTGAGCATCAATTACACATAGACATTTTTGCCATTCATCAAGATGAACTCATCCAAACTCAGATTTTTTATTACTATAGCCAATTATTGGGATGTTCATCTTATGGACGTGAAGAGTGTATTTCTTCATGGTGATCCTGAGGAGGATATTTACATGGAGAAGCCTCCAATATTTGTTGAATATTCTTACTTTGTATACATACTATATAAATAAATACATGGCCTCAAACATGACCCTTCAACTTGGTATGATAAGATGGATTCATTTATTCTTTTAGTAGGATTCACTAGATGCCATTCAAATATAAACATTTATCACTTGCATCAAGATAATTATTTTTTGATTTTGGTTCTTTATGCTAATAATATTTTAATCACTAATATATCTTCTTCATCCATTGTAATGGTAAAAATGTATTTTAAGAATAAATTTTCCATGATAGAATTGGGATTGTTACACTACTTCCTTGGGATGCATATTTCTTTGTCTAGCTTAGGGATCTCTCTTACACAACCTAAGTATGATCTCTATCTACTTGCTCAGTTTTAGATGGATAATTATAAGCCAAATCTAACTCCCTTTCTATCCAAAGTAAATCTCGATTTATATTTTATGAAACCTTTGGTCTATGATAATTTTTATCAATAACTTATGGGTAGCCTTATCTACTTAACACATCCCAGACCTGACATATCATATGTACTTGGCCTAGTCTTGAGATTCATGTATGAAACACATGAGATACATTAGAAAGAAGCTAATAGGATATTGCACTAAATTTATGGCACACATATATTTAGGATTCACTATAGAGTTGGCATCAACATTTACTTGATTATATATAATAACTTATACTGGGTTGATGATATTCAAAATCACAAGTCCACTTTAATTTACAATTTATCCATTGGTTTAGGTATTGTTAGTTGGTCAAGCAAGAAGCATAATGTTATTAATTTATCATGTACTAAGGTAAAGTATAGAAGATTTTTCAATTCTAACACTATGGATATATCACTTCAAGGGATTCTCATAGAGTCTAATATCTAATTTATATGGCCTACCATCATCTACTATGATAACTAGATTACCATTCAAATTTACAAGAATCTGGTCTAGCATTAATGAATAAAACACATAGAGATTCACATGTATTTCATTAAAGAGATCATTCATGGGAACATAAATTATTTGATATATTTCAATATAAAATGTTAGATTATAGAATCTTCATCAAACCTTTCATAGAGAGTAGGTATCTTCAATTATGAGATCCTATTGAATTTTACAACACTACATCATCTTCTTGGCGGGGCAGGGGGGTGGGGGAGATTTTAACCTATTATTTTTATGTCTCTCTTTTGTATGGGAGTATTTCCTATTATTTTTATCCATTTATATACTTTATGATACATTGGTTTGGACATGGGTACCTCATCAAACCTAGTTATCGGGACTCATTTTTTTTCATTGCCCACCTAAGCTATGCTTATTATGGGGTTTTAGAGTAAGGTTTTATTTTTCCCCATATTTATTATGAAAATTTTCCCTCACTTGGAATTTCAATACTTTCATGGATAAGCTTGATTATATGTGTAGGTAAATTAGGTGACTATGAAATAACTCCCTTGACTAGATATTCTAGGTATGGGAGTTACTTCTTTATTTTTGGCTCTATTAGCCACCTTTTATGGAGGTGTAACTATTATTTGTCCAAGATTATTTAGCCACATTTTATGGAGGAATTACTTATCACTCTCCTATATGTACATCTCACATTTGTGAGATTCATCAGTTAATGGATGTTTTGGTTTTGTCTCTAATCTCTTTTGCATTATGCTATTATTGGTTTCATTTTCTTTTAACTACATTGTGTTGTGCACTCACTTGGCTTGTGTGATCACTCAACTAGTGCATCCACTCTATCCAAAGACATTGGATTATACCTTAATACTAGGTGAATGGGAATACATATATAAAGGGTTTAATTTTGAAAAATAATCATTTTTAGGTGAAAGGCATAACATCAACCTAAGTATAATAACATCAATGTTATTATCTGAATGTGTTATTACTACCCAAGAAGAAAGAATACTAGTGAGGTGATATGGAAAATTTTGAATAGGATATCTAACTATTTTTTCAAATATTAATAGGTTCCTTTAGGTGACTTATCAAAATTTATAATGGATCAAGCTCATAACTTGCATGTAGGTGTGCAAGAATGGAGAGTGAGAACTGTTTGGAGATGCATAGGTCATTTAGGATAAAATTTGGTCAAGACTTACATTTACAAGTGTCAAATAACTAATTTTAGTTTCTATATAGGATTAACTAATCCAAATTAGGGTGAAACATATTGGCAAACATGTTTATTATCTAAAAACTTACAAAATGATAGGTTCCCTTAGGGTTTCATCTTCTATTACTTGGTTTTTAGATTTATATATTTAGACTTATTTTATAAATAAGATTTGTAATTCCCCTTCACATGTAGCCTAGATCCTAGGTTTTGTATCTTTTAAACACTTAGATTTATATTTTTTATTGTGTATTAGGAGTATGATTTGTGTTTGTATATATTTTTATCTTAGTATTTGGTAAATTCAAAATGAGTAACTAATCTAAAACCCCTAATAACCCCCATCATTTAGATTTTATATTTGATATCCATCCCATGCCTTATTTTTATGATAATGAATGGTATAATTATCAAACTTGTGTGATTATTCATTCAATTATGTCAATGAAGAATACGATTTTGAAGGAAATGATTATGATTATTATTATGACTATTAATAAGATATGTCCAATAGTGATGAATACATTCAAAAATAAAATGAACAAACTAATTTTGAAATATAAGAACCTAATTCCCCAACTAATTATTCACATTATTATATTAATCATATACTAGAAAAGAGGAAAATAATATTGAATTATCCCAATTTTTTTTGAATGTTTCTATCATTAAAATTTTCAAATGTATTTGCTTTTTCATATGTTGATATTCCCAGATTGGATACATCCCTTTTGGTGCACCACCTTGTTTTATATGAAAATTCTAAATTAGTCAAAAAATTTATTTATCCAAATGTGGCCCTTATCATAAAATAAGAACTAAAAGCTCTCTTGGTGTTGGGTTTATATGACCAATTGACTATTTTAAATTGATATCCAACATTTTTCCTATCAATAAGAAACCAATAGGTATTTAAATGTGAAAAAGTTTTCATGAAATCAATAAGGCATGCCAAATAGATGGTTTTAATTTACTCAATAATGACATGATCATAGAATATAAAACAAGATATGAAATTTTATATCATAGATGGATTTTTAGGATGTAATCAAATCAAAATTGTACCTAACTATCAACATAAAACAACATTTACTATACCCTAGGTAGCCTTTTATTACCAATCTATGTCAAAACATCACTAGAGAGGGTTTTAAAGCCTTTAGTCAAGTAAAATTATGCAATAAACCTACTTAGGTCCTATGTTTTTATATTCACAAAGTAAATGACTAGTAAATTAAAATCTAACCTAATACTCAACAAAGTTTGTGGCACAAAGTGAGGGTGATAAACATAAAAAGTAAACATGCATATAATATCTCTACTCATGTCAATGGATAATAAATACTAATGTATTTGAGATAAGTAAAAATGAAAATATATCTACTCTTATAAAAGAGGAATAAAGTTGGTAATACTTACCTTTGAATATGAACCTATCGAGCCTCAATCTCTCCCTTGGACAAGGTGTTTCACAAGAGGTTATTGTGTATGTTGAAAAAATTAAGTATGGACAATGGACTACTATTTATATAAAGACCTCTTATAATATCATAAGTTTTAAAAATACAAGATTTGTATCCCTAAAAGAAGTATTGAAACCCTAATCTATGCTCCTTAAATAGAATGGTAGATAAGCAAATGCATAATATATTCATCTTCTTCTTCCCTTCCCTCTAAAGGACATAAATGGATGTGTATATATAGCTAACTCTAACCCTAAACCTTTCTAAAATTTTATCTAAAAGTGTTATCCTAATTAAATTTTTATTTTTATAGATTAAAATAAATTAGATCTTAGTTTAGGTTAGTCAAGAGCTAATCTAGACCCTTAATGTGTTTTATCAATTTGAATATAGGGTCGAAGGGGATGACAGTGTAACTTTAACCATGAAAAAAGGTTTTAGGATTCAAAAAGGGATAAGTAAGGTAGTAAATTATTGGAGGAGTGTTTAATAAAGGATATAAGGCTTAGAGAAGTTTATAGGATATGGTTGGATTGATAAAAAAATTTGGCATAGGGGATAAAAACCGCACAAAGCACCAATGGTCTACCCACCCCTTTCTTGGTGCACCCTTTAAGGAATACACTTAGAGAGATTAAGACTCTATTAGTTCCTACAAGAGATAAAGCATTAGGAATTGATAAAGTTTTAAAATATTATATGTATACATCTCCCACCTATTCCAATGGGGAAAGTGGAAATACTATTGAGGCATGATTGGTGAACTTGAAAAAATATTTCACCCTACATAATATAGGATCAAATATCAAGGCCTATATATAATCCTACTATTTGGTGGGTGATGTTGTATTATGATGGAATCACTTATGTTATCTTAATGGATATGACCCAATTAACCTCTCTTGGGAGACATTTGAGAGGTAATTTAGGAATAGATACCTGAATAAAAACAACAAGAAATAAAATATCACTTAGTTCCAACTAATGAAATGAGGAACAATAAATATTTTGGAATACAAGAACAAGTCATTAATCTCTTATGTTAAGTAAATTAAATGCATGATGAAAAAATAAAGGAGACTAATTTTAGATTAGGCTTGCATGAGGTGTTGATGGATTATGTCAACATGAAAAATCATTGCACATTAGATGCTATGATTGAATGTGCACATAGTGCAGAAGAAAAATAAATTTGTTAAATGAAGTTAAGATAAGACCATCATAATAATAGGTACCATCTAAGCCTAATGTATTCATTCCCCTAGTAAATAATAATTTTAATAAATTTGATAAAAATAATAATGTTATAACAAAATTAATTCTATAAGATTATAGAATATAAATAAAGGTTTTAAAACTCATAATTTTGTAATAAAACATGATGGGAACTATATTAAATAAAAGGTAACTATCATGGCCTAGCCACCAGAGCTAATACAATTACTTTATCTCCATGAACAATTATGGAATGTTTATAATGTGGTGATAATAATTATAGGAGGGATTATCCATAATTGAAGTTAAATTAACATGTAAATAGTCAAGTATATGTTTTTATTTGTTGTAACTATTATCAACATCTAAGGACCAAATTATGGTTACCATAGAGTCAGTACCTTTAGCATAGAAGTAAAATACTTCTTCAGGCCAATAGAATAGAGGATTATTTTGATGAGGCCATGAACTAAATATAAAACTTGCAATAAATAATGACAACCTGATTGAATAAAATGCATGTCTTACACATACATGACCATTGAATTATAAGGTTTTTATTCATTATTTATAGTGCAACTTTTAATAGAGTAGAGAGCATATATATAGTTAAAGTATAATATTCTAGAGTATTAATATGTGAAAACATAAATTAAATTTTTTAATACCATAAGGTGATATATTATAAATAAATATCAAAACATTATATTGGTCTATTATTATATAAATATATTAAATGAGAAGTAAGAGTAGAAATTACTATGTACTATGTAATTAATCATGTAAATGAGCACACCTACTTATTTTATTTTATGAATACAATGGATAATTAATTATAATAAATAATAATCCCTACATCACATTAATTCTAACTAAAGTTAACTTAATAAACATAAACCATTTGTAGCCAACCACTTTATATTTATGTTAACATTTGGTGGCATCATGTGGACTATTATTCACCAATCTTTGGGGGAAAGTATCCATTGGAATTATAGAAACTAGTGTTAAAAGAAATATAAGAGTGGTGAGAAGAGAAACACATAAAAAATTCACTTTGATATAAAACAAATGGGTGAATAAATACCAAAAGTAAAGATATCATTCTTTCACTCTCAACAAGATGAATTTTGGGTTATGTTTTTACATAGATCTTATGGCCCTAGATATTTTGATAAAATAATCATATGTAAATTTTTGGATTTTACATTAATAAACCCATCCATTATATGACATAAAATATTTAATCATGCTAATTCCTTGATACACATTTAACTCAGGCTATTTATTACTAGTTCAAGAATACACTCTACTCATTTATCATAGTTTGGGTTATAAAAGGTTGGATAAGTTTTGACATAAACAAATTTGACTATTTTTAATGGGAAATGGAATACTTATTGGTAAACATATCACTTCTCATCCACAATTTATTTATTAATTTAGGGTTATTAAAATAATTTAAACAATTCCTTTAGGGGATATGCACCTAAGGGATGGTAGGTGAAAAGAAGTAGGATCCTCAAAATATGTGATCACTCAAAATATCTGGTTAAGGGAGTTTAAATAAGATGTAGGGGACTATACAAGTAAGAATCAAATTAATATTAAGTTAATTAAGGATAAACGAGATATTAGTAAGAGGATAACTTAAGATAATTAGGAGAAAATGGTGAATGACAAAATAAACAAAAAGATGGAGAATGAGAAATTTTGGTTTGATAATAAGAAATGCACACAAAAGAAATAAATAAAATAAATAATTATAATAATAATAATTAATATATAATATGAAACCTATTTTCCCTCTACCAATAGAATTCACAATATTAACAAATCTAGATAATATATGAGTTATCATTAACACCACAGTAAGTCAAAAATAAGAAAAGTGAGATAAGTGGAATGGAATAATTAATATATCATACATCACATAAATTAGTGAATAAATGAGAGAGAGAGAGAGAGAGAGAGAGAGAGAGAGAGAGAGAGAGAGAGAGAGAGAGAGAGAGAGAGAGAGAGAGAGAGAGAGAGAGAGAGAGAGAGATAATAGGATCCTCAAAATATGTGATCACTCAAAATATCTGGTTAAGGGAGTTTAAATAAGATGTAGGGGACTATACAAGTAAGAATCAAATTAATATTAAGTTAATTAAGGAAAAATGAGATATTAGTAAGAGGATAACTTAAGATAGTTAGGAGAAAATGGTGAATGACAAAATAAACAAATAGAGGGAGAATGAGAAAATTTGGTTTGATAATAAGAAATACACACAAAAGAAATAAATAAAATAAATAATTATAATAATAATAATTAATATATAATATGAAACCTATTTTCCCTCTACCAATAGAATTCACAATATTAACAAATTTAGATAATATATGAGTTATCATTAACACCACAGTAAGTCAAAAATAAGAAAAGTGAGATAAGTGGAATGGAATAATTAATATATCATACATCACATAAATTAGTGAATAAACGCGAGAGAGAGAGAGAGAGAGAGAGAGAGAGAGAGAGAGAGAGAGAGAGAGAGAGAGAGAGAGAGAGAGAGAGAGAGAGAGAGAGAGAGAGAGAGAGAGAGAGAGAGAGAGAGAGATAATAGGATCCTCAAAATATGTGATCACTCAAAATATCTGGTTAAGGGAGTTTAAATAAGATGTAGGGGACTATACAACTAAGAATAAAATTAATATTAAGTTAATTAAGGAAAAATGAGATGTTAGTAAGAGGATAACTTAAGATAGTTAGGAGAAAATGATGAATGACAAAATAAACAAATAGATGGAGAATGAGAAAATTTGGTTTGATAATAAGAAATACACACAAAAGAAATAAATAAAATAAATAATTATAATAATAATAATTAATATATAATATGAAACCTATTTTCCCTCTACCAATAGAATTCACAATATTAACAAATCTAGATAATATATGAGTTATCATTAACACCACAGTACGTCAAAAATAAGAAAAGTGAGATAAGTGGAATGGAATAATTAATATATCATACATCACATAAATTAGTGAATAAACGAGATATATATATATATATATATATATAGAGAGAGAGAGAGAGAGAGAGATAAATATAAATCAGTGAAGAGATTGAGAATAGAATAATATTTATAAAAACTTAGGCAAAAGTTTTATGATGAATATACTTCCAAGATGAGTTAAAAATAAATAAAGGACTTAATAAAAAATTGGTTAAATAAAAAAAATATAAACATAATTTTTTTTGATAGTACTATACAAGTAATTACTTCAACCAATTTGATAAATAGTGGTAATATCAATACTAGTTGTATTTACATACCACCTAATAAATATAACACAAAATAAAACGAATTTTACACTATTTAGTAAAGATGCAAAGGATGTAGAAGAACACTTGTTCATATTAGACTCATATAGGAGGAGTCATAACATTACTGATGAGAAGATGATATCATTTGATTTCATTGGGATCCTGAAGGATGATGACCTTAAATGGAATATGAAAACTCATTACATCCATGAAAATACATGGGTTGATGTAAAAAATTACTCTAAGGGATATTTTAAATACCCAAGCATTCTGAAGGAGAGTGTTAGTAAGATGAGTAAATTGATATAGGAGGAGAAAGAGATAGTTAAATACTATGCTTAGAGGTTTAAATTGATAGTGCAAAAATTAAAAGAAACACAAAATGAAGAACAGTGGATTGGGTGGTTTATGTTTGTACTAATCCCATGACTTAGAGAAAATATAGATGTAAATATATTTAGTGCATTTTTATAAATGGTATATATGGTGTCACATCTAGAAGATCAATCATGGAGACATGACATAGATAAATCATTGAATGATAATGTAATAATATTATAGTTGGATTTATAATAGATAAGACTAAAAAAATAATTATATATGTAGGGTGATGAGTTTGGATCACCAAAAATTAATAATACCCCACTATAGTAAATAATATGCTACATCACTTATTGTGCATAAGGACACTCTAGGACATAATGCCTTCATAGTAATATGGTGAAAGAGTAGAAACCATAATATTAACATAGAAACCTATGGGAATGTATCCTCCCATGAAAAATAAATATATGGGGAGATTATGTATTATGGAATATGTAGGGTATATGATCAACATCCTCATCATTTATGCCGAATGATGGAAGTGGCTCCACCCATAAATCGATTGATGTCTTACACTAGCTATGGTTATTTTAACCATGGTAATCACACCTACCTAGACATATATGCATTAAAATATATACAAGATACTAATCCAATAAGAGTGTAAAAACTTATTAAATTCCACCACTCTAATTACCTATTTTCAATCCTAATATTCCTCACCCTAGTCATTAGTGTCAGACACCTTCCATGATTTAATATTTTTATTCCCAAAATAATCAACAATAATTTTATGATAGTTAATGAGGTGGGTATAGGGGAGGTGGTGAGGGAGGATATATGGGAGGATTACATGGAGGATGGGTAAATCAATAAGGTAGAGATTACAATCAAAATTATAACTATGGTTACAATTCTGATAGGCCCCTATAAACACGTTACAAATGTAGAAAAGTGGGACATATTTCTATAAATTGTGTTGAATAATTATTGATAAAGTGTGGATTATGTCATGAAAAAAGAATAAATGAATCATTAACATGACATAAAGGGAATGATTATATAATAATGGTAGAATAAATACTAAGGAGTTAGAAAAATCTCCCCCACAAAATATTTAAGGAATCTACCAAAAGGACATGATGTAAAATACAGTGTAATGAAGTTCACAAATAAATAGGAGATTATAAGATTATAGTTTAGGGAGAAAATCCACTTAAAAATATAGTTGTTTAATAAAATAAGATAATGTTAAAAAATATTAAATGAATAAAAGGAGAGATCATGGAAGAAGACTCTCAATGTTATTAATGATGATTCGAAACCAAGGGTGGAAATAACCTCTCGTAGCCTAATGAAAACAAGGAAAGAAAATAATTATCTAGTGATTCTAAAGAAGAATTAGATACAGATAATGAATGTTAAAACCCAAATATATATGAACATGATTGTATAGTGGAGAAAGGAATAAAAATAATATAGTAAAAATAAGATAAAGATCATCAAAATGAGTAATTTTGATGAAGAGATTAGGGATCTAAAATGAATGATGAAAGTAATAAATAAAAAAGATATGGTGACTAAAATATCAAAATTTTATAAGTACTAGAATAATAAATGAAGAGAACATATAGTACATAGAAATGACATAAATTAGAGGAATAATAAAACATATATATTTAGAATGACTTGGAAGTGGAAGAAAACATCCATTCTAATCAATATCAAGGTGGATGGCCATGAGGTAAGAAAGACATTATTTGATATTGATATAGACACAAATGTATTACTACATAACACATGGGAGATACTTTGTAAACCATAGATACACGACAAAATGTATGATATTACAATATTTGATGGTAGACCACACTTACTGATTGGAAACTTAAGATATGTGGAAGTAAATTTAATGTAAATAAAAATAAAAATAGATTCTAAAGTTATTGATACCTATGTTACAATAACCTATCCTTGTTAAACTTATAATGATTCATTGACTATAATGGGTAATTAAAATCTCAAGAAGAATAAATTACATTTAAATTAAATGTATTGGTAGTCTACTTTCCATTAGAAATAAGAATGGGAGAAAAATGGTCAAAGAAGTTATGGCCATATGATAAGGAGAGTGAATTTAATTTTTTTATAGTGTATACACACTCAAGAAAATTCAAATTATATAATATGGCCATTAAAAATGATGAGGAAATAGTAATAGGAGAATAATAAGTAGAAACAAGCTCAGAGACTGAAATTGAAGCACATATATAGGGGACACCTAAAAAAATAGTAAGGAAGGTATGATATATTAGGAAAATATTATGTAGAGGGAAGAAAGTATTGAATTACATAATTCTTTATGATAAATAATAAAGGCTTACCACATATAACATAATTCCCATTATAAATTAAACATATTCACTCGGATTTGGATTATTGAGGATTAATTATAGAATATGATAAGGGTATTCAAACAAGAGGAAATATGGTTGAGTTTCATTCATGGAACATTAGTTACCACTAATATAAGGTGGTGGAACACTCACCATACAAATTTGAAAAATATTTAGGGTATTACTTTATAAAAGGTTTATTAAGTCAGAGTGTTATTTTATGGAAATACATAAGTATATAGGAGAACCAGATCCAAGAAGACATATTGAACAATGTGAAAAGGTATGGACTAAAAAAGGTGAAACTGACAGATGCTTGTGGTTAAAATTATTTTATTATAAATTATATAAATTTCCAAAAAAATGGTACATACATCAAGAGATAGAGAATTGAACCAATAGATGGGAGGACCAAAATATGGATTTTTGTAGAACTTTCAACTTTTGGGATCCATATACTAGATTTTATCAAGCATTATGGAAGATAAAAACATTCTTATTCATGTAATAATATACCACAAAAAATTATTAAAATAAAAAATAGATGAAACAATATTAACACATATGGATGAGTGGGAATACATTAATGTTATCATAAGAGTGTTACCAAAGAATGCAGAAAGACATAGCAAGGTAAATGAAAGGGAAAATATGGTATATTTTAGAAATATAAAAAAATAAGAGGATGAATATGATGAAAAACTATAAAACATAAAATTAGACATTAAGGAAGTAGAGATACAGCTAATAGATACCATGGAACACAAGACACAATATTTTTATTAGCCACTTAAAATGAGAGAAGGAAACATACCCCAAAATGGAAATGAAATTGGAATTACTATAATCCAAGGATATATTCCTAATAACACTCATAGAGCTAAAATGACTCAAATAAGAAGTAACTATGAAAATTTATTCAAAATATGATATGAAACCTTTTCAAAAATGACTATACCAATTGAATCTTGATGTTAGGGTAAAACTAAAAATTGAGTTAGATAAGATGCTAGCTAGTAGCACAATAACTTATGTATAGTAAATGGAATGGATTATACCTATGGTAATTCAAAATAATAAATGTATATAAATAAACATATGTCTTAACTATAATGATCTAGAAAAGTCATGTTTGCACGATCCCTTACTAACACCATTTATCAAGGAAATAATAAAAAGCATTACTAGAAGAGAGATGTACCTTCATTTATAGATTATTTGGATATCATCAGGTATGATTATCACCTAAATATCAAATAAAAAATACATTTTATATGGAATGGGGATCCTTTATGGATACATTATGCCATTTGTATTTAAAAATTCATTGGTTGTGTTTAGTTGCATAATGGTGAAATCACTTATATATTTTATACATAAGATTTTAGAAGTGTATATTAATGATTTTATGGTGTATGGATTGATTAAGGATCATATTTAGGTACTAACTTTAATATTCCAAATTTGTCACCAAATTAACATATCTCTTAATCTAAAGAAATGTATTTTTGCCACACCATTTGGTACTTTATTAGGACACATAGTATGAAGAGAGGGATTGATGGTAGATCCACTCAAAACTAAAATTATCATAAACTATCATTTCCAAAGACACAAAATGAATTCAATTTAATTATAGGATATATTGGATATCACCATTAACTTATAATAAACTATGTATCCATAAGTGCACCTATAGAATATTTATTGAATAAGTAACATAACTAAATGATACATTGGTCAACATAGTGTCAAGAATCATTTAAAAAATAAAAACATGAGATTATGGATTCCCCAATAGTTATTTTTCTATATTTTAAGACTCAATTCCATGTTTATATGTATTCTTATAGAATAATGATAAGTTTGGTGTTGGTAAAACACCATATAAATATTGATCATCCAATTTCATTTATAATTAGGAAATTAGTGAAGGTAGAAAAAAGTTACTCTACCATGGAATGAGAGGCACTTTATATGGTGTATATGGTGAAAAATTTTAGACATTATCTATTTTAAACTCCATTTATATTATTTACAGACCACAAGTCACTCAAATATTAGATCAATAGATAGGTGATACAAGGAATAAATTTTTAGTAGCTAATGCTATTCCAATAATTTGAATTTAAGATTGTGATGAAACCAAGGAAAGAAAATAATTGATTTGAATACATATCCATAATCACTATGGAATAAGACATAATTGAGGTTGAGTCCGTTATATCTCACCTTTTTTTGCATGAAAGTAATACTTAAAGATATGGAAATTATTACATAATTTATTTCCATTAGAGAGTTTTTAGAAGATTATAATAATTTAAAATAAATATAATGATGACCTAAGCATTTAACTTCATGATAGTTTAATGATGATTATATAATAAAGGAAGATTTGAGGTGTTGCATAGAGTATCATTGCTACATGACTGAAATAATATACTAATAGAAGCCATGATGGGGTTATAAGAGGGCATAACTCTAGATAGAGTAAAGATAATAAAATAATATTAATATCCCTATGGTGGATAATGATATTTAAATTTGCATATCAATATGAAAAAACTTGTGACATATTCCAAAAAGTAGTCAAACCCAATGCGAGAGATGAAATGAACTTCTGCCCAGTGTTATCACTATCCCTATTAGAGAAATGGACCATTAATTTTATAGGTCCTATCAAACTTGTGCCAAGAAATAAAAATATGAGATTCATTATTACCAGGATTGAATACTTGATAATATGGACAAAACAAATGCCTATAACTTATTCCATATCCAAGACTTTGGTAAAGTTCTTGTACAAAAATATAATCACATGATTAAGTTTCCCATTAAGCATAATGAGTGATCAAGGTAAGAATTTTTTCAACAATATTATGTTTTAACTACTTAAACACTTCTTAATCCAACATAATAGGATTAATCCTTACCACCCTCAAGTAAATCTCATTACTGATACATTTAATTAGGTATTAGAGATCATATTAACCAAAGTATGTAATACAAAGATTAGAATCTGGGTGCTAAGATACCAATGAAACTATGGGCTTATCATACTACCTACAAAATATTAACTAAGTATTGCCCCTTTATATTAGTATATGGCCTATAAACGGTAGTACCAATCGAGTACATACTATAAATCTTGATAATTATGGTGACACATAAAATTAATGAAGACTCCCTTCAAGAGATATTGATAGAACTAGAAAAATGCATGATAATATATTCTTAGCAACATATAACCAAACTCAATATAAAAGACACCAAAAATACTAGCATGATAGACATATTAATATCAAGGAGTTTTAGGTTGAAGATAAAGTACTTTTATATGATATAAAATATAAAAAATTCAAGAAAGTTGAAGACAAGATGTCTTGGGACCTATATAGTTTTAGATTAAGGTAAAATCAGGTTTTGAAGGGACCCCAAAACCCAAGTACAAAGAAAGAAAGATAAAGCCTCAACGACCACAGGTAGAACCTAAAAACTACTACAAAGAAGTAGCAAAAATAGGTTTTATATGGACTTAAAATCACCAAAAAGACCACCGGTCAAAACCCAGATTTAACAAAGATCTAGCTACACCATAGACAGAAGATTTCAAAAAGAAACCAAAGAACAGGACTAGTAAACATAACCAACAAGAAGAACCAGACTATTCTTCTAGTTCCAAAATCATTTTCATAGTTTCTTTACCTTTCACAACAGTAGTATCCTGAGTAGTAGTTGCCGCCAACTTGGCTCCCTCTTGTGTAGCCTTCTTTCTAGAGCTTTGTCTCATCCTTTTGCTAGGCCCCTCCAAGGATTTGGTCTCCTCATTTACTCTTTTTCCAATATTGACAGCTGTAGCACAAATATTGGACGTTACTTCCTCCATTTTTGTTTTGTTCTCCTTAATGAGTTCCCAAAGGCTATTCTCGTAATCTTTGAGCTTGATGGGGATATCTCTTATCTATTTTTCCATGATGTTAATTTTGTTCCATGCAGCTTTCTGGTTATCTTCCATAATTTCCACTTTCCTTTTGAGATCCTTAATCTCTTTACACATCCAATAATCAAATTGGAGAGAAGCCTTTTCTTTGCAATTAACCCAACTCATAGGTGTGTGCATACCATCATTCTGCCCCTTCTCTCTCCATTCCTCAATATTCTTATTGGGACTGTTCCCACCTTCTTCAAAGTGATCCTCTCAGCCCCTTTGATATTGTTCTTTGGTTCCAGTTTGAATTTCCATGTCCATTTCTTGATTGTCATCCTAAACTATATTTTCCTTTTCATTTCTTGAAACAGGGTCATCAACCGGGCCATCCTGGACAATATCTTCCTCCGACATATTCTGATTTTCCTCAGTTTCTTCTTTACTATTTTTAGATTCCTCCTCTTTGTTGACTCCTTTCTCATTCTTCTCTTGACATTCTTCATCCTCATTTGAATTTGTATTCCAGCTTTCAGTTCCTTCTTCTTCCACCAAATTTTCCTCCCTAGGTTTATCAGTTTTCTCCCGCTCTGTATCTTCTTCTACATTCTAATTATTGGCACTAGGGAACTTGATTTTGTCTTTCCCTTTTACGATTTCACTCTTTTTGCTCCCAGACTCCTAATTTTTCCCCTAGTTAGGGTTCTTAACCATAGCTTTATTCTTGCAGTAGCGTTTGATTAATAGAATTAGGCCTTCATGTAGGATAGGATGTGTTTCCTTCTTCCTGTGAGCAAATAAACTTTGGACCAAAGAATAGCACAAGTAAAAGGGAAAAGATAGTCTTACCTTGTGCCTGAAATGATTAAGGAAGACAAAGTGGAATTTATGCACTCTCTTGCTCCTTTTGTCCAGGATGAAATACTCTTTTATACAGCATAAGACATCCCTCCATATCCCCTTAATCTATTCCAATTCATAGAAATCTCCATTCTTGACCAGCTTTTTCTCTTCCACATCTGTCTTGGGGAACTTACAAAAGGCCTCATTTGAGATGCTTGTCTACTTGGAGAATTTAAGTCCATCTGTAGGCAACCCTGAAACCTCTACTATAAAATCCTCTGTAAGGTTCACAGTGATACCATGAAATGTGACCCTTTCATCAATCCAATTTTTGAAGAAGGCCATAGTGATATGTGGTTTTGACCCATGGAGCTTTTCCATATAATTCACAACTTTTCCTTTCTACAAGATTCTCCAGACATCTTGTTTCTTTCTCCATTCATCACAGTTTTTAGGCTCCTACTTCCTTGGTTCTCCCTTCCTTTTTCGAGCCATACTCATTTCCTTAGAAGCCCAGTCGCTATGAACTTTACAATGATCCCACCTGCTGCCAGTTTGATTTGAGAGTCAGCTATGTTTGGGCACGTTCAGGATCCTCAAGAGCCTTCCACTTTCAAGAGCCTTCCTCTTTAATGATTGAATACCTTTCCCTACGAAACCACTTCTCCAACTCATTATGTTACTATAACAATCTAATCGTTCCCTCCTTTGCTTGAGTTGTATCATGAAGAATGAGTGCCCTCAGTTCCACCTTCTTTTCTAATGTTTCCTACCACCTCATTTTTTGACCTGTCTAGACTGCGCAGTTTGCTAGCCAATCTACAACTCTGTTGGCTTCACGATAGGTGTGGGTTATAGTCACTTTATCAAAAAAAATTATTATGGTTTTCATCTCCATTACCATAGCCTCTATAGTCCAAGACACATTATTTTTATTGTTAAGAATATTTATGATGTTCATTGAGTCCCCTTCTAGCCACAATTTGGGATATCCTAAATCCACAACTATTTTGATGGTCTGAAGGGTGGCAGTAGCTTCGGCAATATGAAAACTTGATTTACCAATGGGGATAGCAACAGCATCAATAACCTTTCCTGTATGGTTTCTCAAGACACCACCACAACTTGCATTCCCTAGATTCCCTTTAGTAGCTCCATCAAAGTTTCCTTTAATCCACCCTTGAGGGGGAGTATTCCATGTAACTCCTAATCTGGGATTATCAGGTTTACCTTTAGAATTTTCTGTACTTAAGGGATTATCCACTTGGAAGGTTGAGCTTGGATTCTTTTGTGATAAAAAATTCTCCTTAATAGCTCTAATGATGTTCTGTCCTACCACCCATCCAGGGAGCTCTTTATTTCTAAAGATTAGATTATGTCTTTCCTTCCATATTCCCCACCAAATATGGGGAAGAGTAAGTTTTCATAAAAAAATTGCTTTAGAATTCTTGGAGGGGCAGTACCAGCTTTTGAGAGATAATTCCACATTTTTATGATGGATCCATGCAATGCCCCACATATTGTAAATTTCTTTCCAGACTAGTTCTGTATAAGAACAATTTACAAACAAATGATCTCTATCTTCAAGACCCTTCTTACAAAGGATACACCTGTTCACAATATATATTCCTCTTTTCTATAAATTGTCCAAAGTTAAGATTTTGTTTTGGAGAAGGGTCCAGAAAAAGATTTTGACTTTAGGGATGAGCCCCTTGATCCAGGCCTTCATCCACAATAGTTTTTTGCCATTTCCCTTTGAAGTGAAAATGGAAGAAACTTTAAACTGTCTGCTTGACTCATTATGCCAAACAATCTTATCTTCAAGATTAGGGTATAGAGATATAGCATTTAGGGATATTTGAATATCCTTGAAATCTTAATCATAGTCAGTGAGGTTCACCCAGGAGTTGTTCTGCCAGTATTGGTTAACCATTATTCCCACTCTTTGCTTGCAATGGTTTATAACATATTTATCTTGGATTTCATCTTGCAAAGGTTTTCCTTTTAACCAAATATCTTCCCAAAATTTCACCTTATTACCTTTGCCAATTTTCCAGGAACTTCCTTCTTCTAAAACATGTTTAGTCCCCTAGACTGCCCCCCATATGGCCGAAGGATGGGAAATGTCTGGATTAGAAAAGAATTCAAGGAGAGACTTTGCCTTAAATAAGTATTTGTGCTTCCATATTTTGCTCCATTCTTTATTTTCCTGATAAACCCTCCAACCCTGCTTAGCTCAGAGAGCTGTGTTCATACTTTTAATTTTCCTTATTCCTAGTCCACCTTCCCTAATAGGTTTACAGATGTTATCCCAGCTATTAAAGGCATTCTTATTTTCTCCTCAGTACCTGACCAAAGAAAGTTTCTCTAAAATTTTTCAATAGCTTCAGCAAATTTAGTAGGGATTTTGAAAAGACTCAAAGCGTACGTGGATATGCTTTGTAGACTTGCTTTAAGGAGGGTGAGCTTTCCAACTTGGCTTAGAAAACTACCTTTCCATCCCACTAATTTCTTACTAAATTTGTTAATTAGTCCTTCCCAGAAAGCTTCAGGAACTTTCATCCCAAAAGGGAGACCAAGGTAAGAGGAAGGAAAAGATCCTATGAAGCATTCAAGGATTTTTGCTATTTTGTTTTGTCTATGACTTGGGGTATTTGTAAAGAATACTACACTTTTGTTCCAGTTTATCAGTTGTCCAAAGGCATAAGAATATAAATTTATTGCTTCCTTTAAAATTCTAGCTTCTATGACTTCAGATTGCCCCATGAAGATGGTGTCATCAACAAATTGACCATGGGAACATATTAAAGGATGCGAAGAGGGTTTCAGGCCCTTAAATAAACCTTTACAAAATAAGTCCCCTAAGTATCACCCCATACTGTCAGCCATAATTATAAATAGAATAGGGGAAATAGGATCCCCTTGACGGATTGAAAAAATGAGACGAACTCCCATTTACCAACACAGCAATAAAAGTAGTAGATATCAACTGCTTGATCATATCAACCACTCTTTGTTCAAAGCCAAAGGCAATAAGGCTATTAGAAAGGAATAACCAATCCACCCTATCATATGCTTTAGCAATATCCACTTTCATTATGAACCCCTCTTTGTTAGAGCTAAACAACGAGTGAATATTCTCATGCGCCATTATTACAGAATTGAGGATTTGTCTGCCTAGAATGAATCCATTTTGCTGATCAATTATTATCAATGGGATCACTTGATTTAATCTAGTTGATATAACTTTGGATATTATCTTATAGAGAGAATTGCATAGGCTAATTGGTCTAAACTGATCAAGACTATCAGCTCCAACCTTTTTTGGAATTAGACACGGAAAAGTAGCATTAACTTCCTTCACCACATTATTGACATCTTTGCCAATTAGTTTCCAGAGCTTTTGAAAAAAGAACATGGGAAACCCATCTAGTCCAGGTGCTTTATCACCTCCTAGAGATCTAACTACTTTGAATATTTCCTCCTCCTTAAGTATGGAACATAACATGTTATTCTGCTCCTTCGAGACCAAAGGAGGAACCACGCGTAGGATATCATCCTAACTTTTCAAGTTGATGTTTCTATTAGCCTTCATCAGGGAGGAGAAAAAAGAAATCATTTCCTCCTTTATTTCCTTTTCCTCTATTATCTTCTGATCTCCTTTTTTCAAGTGTTGAATATGAGTTTTAGCTCTGTGTTTCAGAGTGGAAAGATGGAAAAACTTTGTATTTTTGTCTCCTTCTTTCAACCACTACACCCTAGATCTTTGTCTCCAATAGGTTTCTTCCTTAGTTATAATATCTTGGTATTGAACTAGTTGTTCACTTTCTTCTCTATGGAAGTCAGAAGTATAACCATTTTGCTGAATTTTTTCCTGAATTCTACTAATTTCTTCCTTAATAGTCTTCTTCTCAAAGATATTTCCAAAACACTCCTTATTCCATTTCTTAACTTCCTTTTTAACATTTTTAAGCTTGGGAGCAACTCTAAAGAGAGCTACTCCCTCAATAGGTATATTCCACCACTCTTTTATTTTGCTTTCAAACTATGGGTGCTGCATCCACATCTTTTCGAATCTGAACGGATGATTCTTTTTTAGGTTCAATTTGACTGCTGTGAAGATAAGAGGGAAATGATCTAATCCTATTATATGGTAAGCTTCCAACTTACAAGTGTAATCTTTAGTCCAGTCTGGGGAAATGAGAGCCCTATCAAGCTTGGCCTATATACATTCATTATCAAGTCTCCTATTGCTCCAAGTATACTATATTCCTTGCAGCTCCACATCTGTAAAGCCTTCTTTACTTATAAACTCCAAGAGATCAAATCTTCCTTCCATTTGAATAGTGTTACCACCCTTTTTCTCATAATCATAGAGAGGAACATTAAAATCTCCCATAATAATCCATCGCCCACAATAATCTTTACTTTTGAGATTTGAGATGGTTTCCCAGACCTTTTTCCTTTAGTTCTTGATGTTGGGAGCGTAGATATTAACAACATACCATCTTTCCTTTTGGTCAAAACTAGTTATTTTAATAGCCAAAAAAATTTTACTTTCCATCAAAATAGAACCAGAATATTGGTTTTTTTTCCATAGCATCATGGTTTCCCCTGAAGCACCTTTAGAGCTTCTGGCCTTAATAGTATAATTTTTAAAATCTTTGATCTGTTCTGCTTTCTCTTTGCTCATTTTGGTTTCTTAGATCAGAAGGAAATCCAACTTTTGCTCTCTGACAAAATTCCTAACTAAATCTACTTTGTATATGTTGTTTAGCCCCCTAGTATTCCTACTAAGGATTCTCATTATTTTGTATTGGTATGGAGCCATTTCGGCAGAGTTGCATGTTTTCCATCTGCTATATTGTGCTTGCTTTCCATCTCTCTATTCCTCTTTGCAGATTTTTTTCTAGGTTTATCTGGAGATCCTACATCCAATTTTAATTTGGCTTTCGGTTCAGTTCCTTTCCCTTCTTTGCTCCTAAGAGGACCATTTCCTCTTACACTACCATTTCTCATCGCCATGTGTTTTGTATTGTTCTTTTTCTCACCTTTTATCTTTTGGTTTTTTAAGTTTTTACCAGTCTCTTTCTTTTCTTCTGCCATTAGGACCTCTTTCACTGGAGTATTATTTTCATCCTTTGATGCCTCCTGCTTTTCCCTTATCTGGGCTTCACACATCTCTCCTTCTTCTATATTATTCCCCCCTTCAGGTAATACTTCTCCTTCCTCTAATCCTTCAGTATCCTGGACCTATATAGTTGATAATATACTAGGATCAAGAGCAATAAAATTGATAACACTTGTAATCCTACTCATTAAATGGTTTATAAATAGAGTATGACTGGAATTCTACACCACATACAACTATGATGAATGGTAGTGAACAATAAAGGAATTTATGAGGTGATGCTATCTTTCTAGTCAAGTGAAGATAGGTACATGTTACTATTGTACCCTATATTATATTCTTAATTTTTTATTCATAGATAATGTTACCTTCATGTTATATTGACATTATCCTCCTTGATAAGCAATTTTAATATATGATACTATGGTTTCTTATACCATGTCTCTTGGTACATGGTTGTCTAACTTTGTCAAAATGAACTATTGGAAAAAATAGGAATAGTATGAAGAATGGCAAAGGGGATATGAAATGGGAAAATATAAAAGTAGTTAAAAAATAGATATGAAGGCAAAAATTAATTTTGAAGAAAAATCAATTAGTAGATAGAAATATATGATTAAAAAATATGAAAGTGTAGAAGAAAAATAAGTATAAGTATAAGAAAATAAGAGTGGAAATACATAAAACTAGTTAAGTGTGTTTCTATAGAATGATATATTACATGAACTTGTTTGGAAATAAAAAATACAAGCTAAATAAAATGGGAGGATGGTGGTAACTACAAACATAGTCAAAACACTTCTAAAAATGCATACTTCATACGGGTAAGATTAAAAAAAGAGGAAATAAGTGAAAATACACATAAAATAAATATCAAAGTAGATGAGATGAATAAAATGGACATATATAATAAGTATGAGTCAATACATAAACTTAATTCCATGATTAACAAATTTATCAAACACATTATAAAATAAGGCTAATAAAAAAACATACTATCATTTGAGCATCAAAACTATTTATAAATTTTACGTGAAGGATTTATACCCTATTCAAGATAATTTTTAGAGATACAAAGTGAATATGGATTTACCTCAAATTATATAAACTAAATAGATCAAATAACCTTGATACAAGAATCACTCAATGAAATCACAAACTCTGGACCCACATGGTTATTTCTGTAGTGTGCCCTCTCTACTGACAAATCATAAGACATTTAGAAATATATTCAAACCTATCTGGCATAAATTGACAATAGAATCCTAGATACATAGAGAATAAAAATGATACAATTGAATCCCCAAAAATAATAGCTTAATCAAAAGAAGTATTACATCATAATGCCAAAGATGAAATTATGTGTTGAGTTAGTTTAAATATTTTAGACTGATGATGTGTTACAAAGGTATTGTTGAGTTGATCCCACTAAGATATTTTATACCTAGTTCAACCCCACTACATCCCACTAGATATCATCCACATGGTCACTAGACTTATACATGAATGGAATCATACCCAAAAATATAATGGAAAGAAAAGTTTTAGTACATGTGAGGTAGACATGCTTACAAGGATAAGTTTCAACAATTGAGCCCTACCCATTCAAAAACCCATAAACCTTAAAGTATGGTTTTCTATAAATACAATTACATGGAAGGTTTATTCCACTAATAGGAAATATTATACAATAGCAATTAATGTTTAGATAACATGGGATATGATTTAAACTAGAATTTAATACACACTAACTACTACATTATACAAATAATACAAGAGAACCTGCATAAAATGAATAAAGGTACACATGAAATTTGTTATGGCTCACTCTTTTTAGTATCATCCATGTAATTTAAAAATAATATTCTTATTCAAGAAGGATTAGTTAAATGGAATAAAAGTACACTTATAGGATCCTAGATATCATATGCATTATCAAATATTCTTATAATAGAAGTAGGATATTCTCTATTGTGGAAGAAACTATTAAAAATATGGTAGTAGGTATATTCCATATTTTGAATTAAATATTTTAGAAATACTATATATAATTCAAATTCATAAAATATACCAATAATATTTATATACGATAATTTTATAAAAAATATACACCATTTCCACCCCTTCTTTATGAATTCAACAATGAACAAGTTGAAGCAATGATAATTAAGGTTCAATCTATATCACATGACCCTAGGCTTACACAAGTAATTAAGGAGGCAACTGTAGTTTTAAATTAGTTGAGGAATAATAAACATAGGAACTAAAACTACCACAACCATATGGAGCCATAGGAATACCTTCAGTCAACCCCAATATATGTAGAACCTCTTAACTAAAACGAGAATCTTTAGGAGTGTAAACCATATTTTTAGATGAATAGGATGATACTACCACATTTTTAGTCAATTATTATACTATTGGGGAAGATTTTAGTGAAGAATAAATTGAAAAAATGGGAACCATTCATATTATTTAAAGATAAAGGGAACTAAAATAGTGGAGAAAACCTCCACAAAATTAAAATTTAAAATATTAGAAGAAAAAGAGGTCTCCCTTACAACATCCTATTCCATAGGGAAAATATTGTTTTAAATGAGTAAGGGAGATATATATAGGAGTTACTCACCATAGCCAATAATAAAATTCAAGAAAAATTATAAAGTGGTGAAATTAAAAAGGTAAAAAGGAAATTATAGTTACATACTCTGAAATAGATTCATCATAATAAAGACACTAAGAGGTAATGGAAACAAGATAATAAAGGTAAAATACTATAAAGGTACCTATCATGAATACACTATTATATAACCTTAACCTATGTCATGTTTAGGAATATGTGTGGCTAACTTATGGCTTACATACCTCTTATATTATATTTTTGCATTTCTCTATGTTATTAATAAGGTTGGCCTATGGAATAACCATGGATAATTAGAGTATATATAGGAGTTAATGGCTAGTATTTGGTTATAATGTTGTAAATTATATTCTTATTAAATTATTGTGGAGGTTTCCCCCTCAAATTGGATTGGTTATATTTATCAAACATTCTAATCTTCTATCAATTATATTTATCAACAATTCTACTCTCATTTATGTTATATAGTATTCTACTATGTGAATATCTAAGTAATTTAATTACAATGTATATCAATTATCAAATTTGGGTAAGTTTATATGGTGGTTATTTTTTAAAATATGGTGTTATGTGTCTCTCGTGAGATGAATGATTGAAAAAATATAACTGGTGATCTAGGAAGAATTCATTTATTTTATCACTGTAGTATTGTTCAAAGATTTTTTTTGAAAAAAAATAGTAAAAAATGAGAGAGTCCTAAATTTTTTAACCTTGTGAAAATTAGTAGTCATTATATTCATCTTTGTCAGATGATTTCAATGGTATATTTTTTGGTACACTTTTTAAGCTAATTTTTTTTCCCATATGCATAATAACAATCATTAGATTCAAATTGGTAAGGTGATCACAATGGTTTAATTTATTGATACACTTTTTTGGGGATGTAACCCTCTTAGATTTTGTGCATGGTTGGTCCTAACACTCTCAGATGTGAGAAAAGAAAAGAAAAAGTTTCTCATAAGGATGATGTGAAGTCCATAACTTCTAGTTTGTGTATTTTAGATGTGGTTAAACAACTTTAGCTGGAGGTACATGACATGGTGTATAAATATGATCTTGATGTTGTTAAAAGGGAAATAATAAGGATGAGAGTGGACCTAAATGGATTTTGGGATAAATTGTAACAAATAACCAGGTAATTATTGAAAATTTTAGCCCAGTATTTACAAAATTGCCCTCTACCACTCTAGTTTAGATCTCTTCCTCTAAATAATCACATTGTTGATCCTATTCTAAATATGATGTTTTCAAAAATATACTTTAACAAGTTTTATAGTAATTATCTACTCACATGGATCACTCAAATTAAAATTTTATTTGATCTACATTAGATTCCATGTTCACAAAAGGTGGGCATGGCCTCTCTATTTCTAGAACATGAGCAATTATTTTGGCATTGATGGTTATGTGATGAAAATAAAAATAATGGTATCTTATTTTTCTATAATATATTTTTTGAGAAGGTAAAACTCCACTATTATAATAATTTTTCAAAAAACTACTTCATCTAACTAGCCAAATTATTCTAGATAGGTACTGTAAAGGGTTGTATTCATTAATTTTAGAATCTCTCCTTACATGTGGTGGAAATCACTGAAGAAAATCTTATTGACATATTTATAAGTATCCTCAAATATAACATCCAATCGGAGGTTCACATGTTTAGTTCCAAGTCATTATTTGAATCCATCCCAAGGACATGCCTAGTAGAAGAAAAAGAGATAATCAAATGAAAACCTTTCACTAATGTCCTTGAACACATTTTCATAACAACATCATTTCCTCATCTTAATAGATTGGCCCATTATAAAATTTAAGAGAAGCATGCAAAAGGCTTATGTTTTGGCTATGGTAGAAAATGGAGAAAAGGACACCACTAGGATAAAACCAAGTTTAACTACATTTAATATGTTAATGAAAATCATGAATATGATGAGGCCTTGGGTGTAGGTTTAGATGAACCCAATGATGAATATTAATATTATTAAGTTCTTATTTCTTGTATGTGATTTTATGTATTAATACTCATTAAACTATTAAGGTGGTGGGTTTCCTCAGTAAATATACGGTGACTATGTTGATTGACTCTAGGAGTACACATAACATCATCAATAGTAAGTTGGTTACTTGTTTGAAATATTTCAACCTAGATAAATAATTTTAGGTCATGATTAAAGATGGTGTTACTGTCAAATATTATATAAAATTCCTTTTTATTAAGCTTGGTATAGGAGACTATCAATTAGTTTCTCCTATGTTTGATATTCCCATAGGAAGGGCTGAAAATATTTTAGGAATGCAATGGCTCACCACTTTAGGAAATGTTGAGATGAATTTATAAGAAATATTCATACACTTCCACTCAAAAGGTAAAACATTTTAATTACAAGATAAGATCTACATAATTAGTTAGTTACCATCAAATGATGAAAGTTCTTAGAAGAGGTGCTAAAGGATTTTTGACATTCTTATTTTTCATAAAGGTTAAACTAACCAAGGAGTATACCCACCCTTAAATACAAATGGTGTTGGATAACTAATATATTTTCTTGGTGACATGATAAAAGGACTTACACCAAATTAAGTGAATGATCATGGAATAAAACTAATTATAGAATTATACCATGTAACATTAAATTGTACAAGTATCCCTATGCCTATAACAATGGAATTAAAAATATGGTAAAGGGGATGTTGGAGGTAGGAATCATCCTACACAGCCAAAGAGAATATTCTTCCCCAAAGGTCATGGTTTAGAATAAGGATGACACTTGGAGGATGTGCCTAGACTACAAATAACTTAATAAGTATACCATCAAATATAACTTTCATATTAGTTATTTTCTATATTAATTTCATGGTGTTGATTATTTTACCAAGTTAGAAATTTTCCCTATGTATCATCCTATTTGAATCTTTGAAAAGGACATACCCAAAATAGCTTATTTAACTCATGAAGGCCATTATGAGTTTATGGTCATGAATTTTGGCCTAAAAAATGTACCATTTACATTTTATAGTTTGATGAATATTTCTTCAAGACATTTTTGTTAAAGTTTTTGTTGGTGACTTTTATGACATCCTCATTTACAATAAAAAATGGAAGACTAGATGAAGCATGTGAAATAGAGACTCTTGGTTTTTGAATAACATCAAATTTATGATAATATTTGTAAATGTTCTTTTGGAATTATAGAGGTTGTCTACTTGTATCAAATTATTTCACATGTAAGAGTGAAAATTGATCTTAAAATGATCGAAGTAATAATGGAGTAGAATGTTCCCAAGATTATCAATAACTTCCAAGGATTTCTAGGCATAACTAGTTACTATAATAGGTTTGTAAAAACTTATGGTAGAATCACAACCCCACTCACATATTTATTGAATAGATAATCCTTACAATGGGTTGACACAAATACTAAGGCATTTGAATAGTTGAAAATGGTTATGTACACCACTCTAGTTTAGACTACTCCATATTTTTTTTAAACTTTTGCTCTATAATATGATGCATAAAGATATTTCATGTGGGATATAATCATATAATAAGGTAGATAAATTAAATTTGAGAGTCACCAAATAAAAGGAAAAAATATGCTCAAACCAATATATGATTTAGAGATGATGGCTATTTTACATGTAGTCAAAAAGTGGATAACTTATTTCATGGGTGGGATATGGGATATACTCATACAATTAGGTATATAAATTAAATTTTATAGTTATCAAATGAATGAAAAAAATAGGTTCAATCTAATCTATGAGAAAGAGATGATGGGTATTTTTCATGTAGTCAATAAAGGGAGAACTTATCTGATGGGTTGTCACTTTCAGGTAAAGATAGATCATGATACCCTCAAATAGAATAATTATTATCTTATAAAGAATGAAAATAATGGATGATTAAAATTTTAGGCCATGATTTTTAAATATTCTATAATAAATTAAAAGACAATGTGGTGGTAGATGCATTATCCTAAAGGGATGAATCAATAAAGGCATTGTTAATATGCACCATAACCATTTGACAGGTAGATTGGATAGAGGAATCAATATTATATTAGGAGAATGATAATTATACCCATGATTTGATTCAAAATATTTAGTAGGATTATAGGGGATCTAAAAAAATTGCATGGAAGGGGAATGTATTATGGTATAAAAATATATTATACCTCTATAATCATTCTCTCTTCAAACATAAATCCCTTCAAGAATAACATGCATTTCTAATAGGATGTCACTCAAGATTTTTAAAAATATATCATATAATCAAGCAATATTTGTTTTAGGAAGGACTCAATGAGGATGTCTAGAAATATGTGGTTGAATGCATGTATGTTTAAATAAAAAAGGTTAAACCATTAATACCCCATTTATTTTGAAGCCTTTATCCATCCCTATCCAATGTTGGGAGGAGGTTTTCATGGATTTAATTATTGGGTTACCACAATTTGAAGGTAAAATTATTATCATGGTAGTTGTGGATAAAATCACCAAGTGTTCTCATTTTCTTTCCTTATCATAACCATTTGTTTCTAGTACAGTAGCTTCTAATTTTATTAATAAAGTTTAGAAATTGCATGGTACCCCAAAGATAATTATAAGTAATCAAGATCCCATATTTACTAGTAATGTTTTTGCCAAGTTATTTACATATTTTACACCTAGATGGTTCATATCTCCTTTTATAATCCTCAATATGATAGACAGACATAGCTATTCAATAAATGTCTATACATGTATATTTGTAGTTTTATTTTTGACAAATATGATAAATGGGTTCATTAACTACTAGTTGTTGAATGGTCTTAATACTTCTATTCATAATTTATCCAAAATGTCTCCCTTTGTATCCTTCTATGTATATCATCTCCCATCATAACTTAAAAATTAAATGTCTATCCAAAGGTTTGATTTATTAAGGAGTACATTCACCATTAATAAGAGGTACTTTCCAAAATGTAATAAAATTTAACCATGGCATAAAATCAAATGAATTAGGAAGCAGATAAATATTGTAATGAGATGAATTTTGACATAGGTGATTATAGCTTTATATGATTATATCCATATAATTATATGTATCTAAATAAACATAAAAAGGATAAAAAGTTGTCTCTGAAGTGTTATGCCCCTTATTAGATCTTACATAAAATTGGTAGTGTAGCTTACAAGTTGGAATTCCCCTACTCCACTCATATATATCCACTATTCCATGTATCTTGTCATTGGACACATATTTTATACTCAATTGAATTACCAAAATTGGAAAAGGAAGGTAGGGTTATTATGGAGCCTAAAAGATCCTTCAAATGTACCCTAAAAAACTATGGACTAGAATGATTACAGAGTATTTGATCAAATGCAAGAATTTGCATTATGAATATGCAACATGAGAGGATGAATCTTTGCTACAATAACATCTAAGGTTGATTAAATGTTAAGGACACCATATTATAAATGGGAAGGGCATCCTATTATCTTAACCTATGGAATATCTAGGGATATGTGTGTCTAAATCATGGCTTACATACCCCTTCTATTATCTTGTCACATTTATCTTTGTTCTTAATAAGTTCAGTATATGGAATAAACATGGATACATAGAGTATATATAGGAGTTAATGGCTAATGTGTGATTATAATATTTCAAATTCTACTCTTATATCATTTGTGTATAGTTTGCCTTCTCAATGTTCTCATTTAATTTATTAAGCATTTATCTCTTCTATCAATTATTATTGTGGATCTATTATCCCTACTCTCATTTTTGTGATATATTATTCTATTGTGTGAACATTTAATTAATTACATTACACATTGTTAATAATGTGCCATGGAAAATGAGGAATAAAAATAGTAGGAATCTTGTATACAATTATAAATATATAAGGATGACACAGGTCAGCCAAAGCTATTTTGGACTACATCAGCTTGAGTCTATTTGAAGTAGATTATATAATAATAGTAATTAAATAATACTCACATGATATACTTATACGACCAAATATAAGGACATAAATACCTAATTGAAAATAGAAAAACACTAGGAGATAATAAAATTATGGAAATTAGTTGTCTCTATCTAACCAATAAAGGCATGACAACTCCAAAAAAAAGTTGAGAATACAAAAAAAAAAATAGTGTTAGAATACTTGCAAACATAAATAAAATTACAATAGATAAAATAACGAGAAGATGCATTGATTCAACAAAATATGTAGATAAAGAAAGAACTAGCTAAGGAAAATATAAAAATCTAGAAAATTTTAGAACTAACCACTCAATAGGCTAAATAGTTGCTAGAGAAAGAGAAGACATAAAAAGAGGAAATAGAGAGAATGGTACTAGAACAATAATTAGATGAAAAAAATGAGGTTGGAGAAAGAAAATAAAAATCAAATGAAAGAATAAGAAGAATAAATATAAAATGAGGAGGGAAATAAAATAAAATTAGAATACAAAATAAGAGTAGTGGATGACAAGAAAATAAAGGAGAAGAAATGAAGAAAAAGGAATAGGAAAATAAGAAAATATAAATTGAGGAAAGATGAAATAAGGAAGAGGAAAAGAAGAAAAAGGGTGAGGAAAGGTAAAATATAGATGAGGATAGAAATAAATTGGATGAAAATACAAAAAAAATGAAAGAAGAAAATAAAAAAGAAGAGGAGGTAGAGAGGAAAAATAAGGAAGAAGAAAACAAGGGTGAAAAAGAAAAAAGAGGGAAAGTAAGGATCATAATAGCCCCTCTATTAGTTTTGAGGATACAGTGAGAATCATCATAAATCCACTACACACCCATATAAGAACACTTGGAACAAGACAAGGTAATACTACTCCTCTCATAGATCCACTATAGAGGATCAAAGCTAAGTTGGCAAGGCACAAGAATGCCACATCCACTATCATGGTGCCATTAGGTTTTTTGTATCTTGAAGGAGGGTAGATTATAGTGGATTTTAAAAAATTAAATCTATTAGGAAAATAAAGGGTTGTAAAAACCCTCATTCAATGTTCCAACATAGATTGGATGACATGGTATGTCAACTTGGAAGAGGGTATAAATAATTGCTTAACTAACTTGGCCAATGCTCAACCACAATATGGCCCAAATAAATTTTTTCCAATAAATAAAAAATTAGAGGACATAGTGAATAATTTCATAAATCATGTTTAGGTTGTAGTGGAAATAATCCTCATAAAAATTAAGGCTATGGAAGAGTATAATAAAGAACTATTAGGACCACACTGAGTAGAAAATTGGGCTAAAATAATTTAATGCAAAAAAAAAAGTGAAGAAATTTTAGGTGACACTATAAGATATAACTACCTATTTTTATTACTCTCTTAGTTGGACCATATGGACTCAATATAAGAATAATGATATGGAAGAGATGTAAAATCAAATAAGTGTTACATATAATATCTTTGGTGCTCAACATATTCCCTCCTAATCAGAAAGAGCTCAAATGATATACCTAAATGAACAATAAAATAAGAAACATGGTCAACATATCAGTCTATGAGGACATAGAGGATTATGGTAGTTATTTAAGTACCTAAATAGAGACAATGAAAATTAAAACCAAGGAACATGAAGCACACTTGCATATATTAGAAAAATCTCTAGCTCTAAATAACATAGTGATGGAAATTAAAGAAAACCTAGCCATCAACAATAACATTGTATAAAACCATAGACTCATTTCAAATTAGTACTAAGGAATTGATGAAAAAATACATGAAACATATACCCAAAGATGAAGGGTCCACATCCTAGTCACACATTTTTTTAAACACCATTTTTATTAAATTAGGAAGATTTAGTTGGTACCTATAAATACTTTAGATTTGTCTTAAAGATGAGACAAATATTTAAAATCAAAGTAAATGTTAGTAGTATTGTAAATTAGCTAAGGTCCAAACCATAGTTACTATAGATCCATTACCTTTACTACATCAATGTAATTATTTCTCCAAGCCAAAAAAATAAAGGCTTCTAACGACTAGGACATGTGGTAAGGAATCAAGACTTGCAATAAGAAAATATGACCTGATTGAAATAAAGGCACATCTTACATGAACACGATCATTTAATTGTAAGGTACCTAGTCTATATTCATACCAAAACATTGTAATATAATAGAGAGAACATACATAGAGTTGAATTATAGTTATGTATAATATTAAGAGGTTATAGTGTATATTAACCTTCTTAATATCAAAAGGTGGTATAGTGTAAAGAGATATCAAAATATTGTATTAACTAGTTATTATATAAATATAAATAGATTTAGAGTGATAATTACTATGTACTATGTATTGAATCTTAAGAATGGCCACACGTAATTATTTTATTTTATGAATGCACTATATATATATATATATATATATATATATATATATATATATATATATTTCTAAAAAATATTAACCCTTATGCCACATGAATGATAACTAAAGTTAATTATAATAAACCATCTATAGCTAGCCACTTTAGATTATATGTCAACAATATTTTAATGAAAAACATAAACCTTTAAGCTGAGATAGGGATGGGAGGTAGAGTTTTTAACCCTAAAAATTAGCTAATTACCAACAATCATGCACTCTAGGTAAATTTTATCACTACTATGTAATAGGTGCATAGAATCCAAACCACATAACTAATGTGAACACATTGAATGGAATTAGTGAAAAAGCAGATGTCAGGTATTAATACTATGCTAATATATGATAAATTACAATGTGGTAAGACCTAGGAAAAAGTACCCGTGTGGACCCAAGAACTATAGGGGAGATTATGGGGTGAAGTCATTGGTGAATTGGTCAACTATAAATCCTAATAGAGAGTTATTATTGCATGACAAAGAATGACATGGTGGTTAACCTTAGGTTAGGTTGGTAATTTAAATGTAGGTTTAGGTGGTGAAGTCTCATAAAATGGAAAAATTACAATGTGGAAAACTCATAGAATGAGATTCATAAAGTAGGAAAATAGCAAAGTGGCTCAAAAGTAGAAGATATGAAGATGAATAAGTTGCATGGAGAATGATCATTATGGAAAAGAGAGTATCATATATTAGAGAGTGATAGATAATGAGCCTTAGCTAGCTTAAAATTAGATGAATATAGGGAGAGATAAGAGCTAAAAATGAGCTCTAGTTTGTAGAGAACTTATTGTGTTAAATGTAGTTGTCTAACTTTCTATGCAACATAGATTGATAATAATAAGAGGATTATTTTATATGCTTGTCTATTGTATGATGTCTAATGATATTCTTATGTGTTACCTAATACAACTATTATTATCCCCCATATGTTCCTTTCTATCCTCACTCTCTCTTTGCACCTAACTAATGTGATCTAACCTAGATCCTCCATTATTTCACACCTCAGGTGAACTCATATGAGTTTTCCTCTCCTATGTGATATGTTCGTGTAAGAACTAGTTCAAGCTAATCTATAATCCTAGACTAGATCCACACCAACATTTTTGGTTATGTTTTTGTAATAAAACTACAAGGTTGGAGAAGAAATTGGAAGGTACACAAAAAAATCCACTAAAAATAAAAGAATATTTTTAGGAGTTGTGATAAAAAGGTTTAAATAACCATGTAAATATAGATAAATTTATTGCTTATGATAATGCTTTGAGGGTAGATAAGTTGCATGAGGAGAGAAATCAGGAGAAGAACCCATTGTCTGGGGATAGACAAATAGTTTAGTGTGTGTTAATGTTGATCCCTAAAAATTAGCTAAGTACTAAACAAGCATGCACTTATTTTTTTCAGGGGTAATTTAACACTACTAGATGATAGGCATGTTCAATATAAACCACATAATTAGTGCAAATACTTGAATGGAATTTATAATAAAGTAGATGTTAAATATTAAGACCATGTCAAAACATGCTACATGAAAAATTGGTAGGACCTAAGAAAAAATAGAAAGATGGACCCAAGAGCCATAATTTATATTATGGGTGGAAGTGATAGGTGGATTGGATAATTACATGTCCTAACATGGAGTTATTGTGGTATGGTAATGGATGGCATGGTAGTTGGCTTTAGGTTAGGTTAGTAATTCAAATGCAAGTTTAGGTGACAAAGGATTTTAGAGTATCAAAATCCTAGTGTGGAAAACTCTTAGAATGAGAGTCATAGAGTTAAAGAATAAAAAAGTGGCTCAAAGGTGGAAGAGATAAAGATAAAGAGTCTACATGAAGAATAAGTGTGGTGGAAAATAGAGCAGCAAACATTTGAGGGTGAGAGTTAGGGACCCTTAGCCAAGTGAAGTAGGATTGAGAACTGACATTATACTGAGATAGGGAGAGGAAATAGCTATGAATGAGGTCTAGTTTGTAGATAACTTAATGTGATAAATGTAATTATCTACCCTATTATGCAAAAAATGTTGATAATAATAATAATAATAATAATAATAATAATAATAATAATAATAATAATAATGATGATGATAATAATAATAAGAGGATTGTTTTCTATGTTTGCTTATTGTATGTGGTCTAATGGTAATCTTGTGTGCTACCCAATATAAATGGAATTTCCCCCCATTGTATCCTTATAAACCTCTCTTTATTTACATGTAAATAATTTGAGTTATTTTGGATCCTCTAATCTTTCACACCTTAGGTGATCTCATAAGGATTTTCCTCCCTTGCTTGATATAATAGTGCAAGAACTAGTTTAAGGCAATCCAGAATCCTAGACTAGATCCCCAAGAACATCTTTTTTATTTCATTGCTAAGAAAAAATACTGGGTGGGATAATAAATGGGAAGGTACATAAAAGTAACACTAAAACAAAAAACATCTAGTGAGGATTAGTGAAGAAAAAGTTTATAGAATTGTGCAACTTATAATAAAGTGGTTTCTTATTATAATGTTTCAAGGGTAGATAATTTACATAAGGATATCAAGTAGATTAAGAACCTATTGTTTGGTGACAAATAACTGGTTTAGTGTGGGGTGATGTTGACCAAAAAAAATAGATACTAGATAAACAGACACTTGCATGCTTTAAGTGGAATTTAGCATTATTAGATAATAGACATATGTAATCCCAACCACATAACTAGTGTGTGTAATTTGAATAAAATTTATAGTAAATTAGATGTCAAGTGTAAATACTAATACATAAAAAAGTGGTAGGACACAAGAAAAAGACACCATGTAGACCCAATAATTATAGGGTTTCTTATGGGGGAAGTGATAGTGGATTGGCTGACTACAAATTTTAATATAGAGTTATTATCTTATGGAAATGGATGGCATGGTATGTGGCCTTGGGATAGGTTGGTAATTTAAATGCAATTTTAGGCAAAAAAAGATCATAGTGGAAAACTAATAGAGTGAGAGATTCATAGAGTGGTAGAATAATAGAGTGGCTCAAATATGGAAGAGACAGATAAATAAGCTATATGGAGGAGAAGTGTGGTGGAAAATAGAGAAATGAACATCAGAGAGTGAGATCCAGTTAGCCTTATCTAGGTAAAGTAGTCTTGAGCACCAATATTAGACTAAAATATGGAGAGGTAAGAGATGAAAATGAGCTCTGGTTTATAGAGCACTTAATGTGTTAAATGTAATTATTTTCCTTGTTATTAAACATATATTTATAATAATAAGATGATTCTTTTCTATGATTTTCTATTGTATGGTGTCTAATGTTATTCTTGTATGCTCCCCATCATAACCAATATTCTCCCTCATTCTTGCCTTACAAACCTCTCTCTCCCTTTTCATGTAACCAATGTGAGCTAGCTAGTTTCCTCTATTATTTCACACCTTGGGTGAGCTCATAGGGTTTTCCATCCTATGCAAGATATGCCACTATGATAACTAGTTCAAGGTGATTTAAACTCCTAGAATAGATCCCGACCAAAAAGTTAGGAATTATTAAGGGAGTGGTTATTCTATAATTTTTGGATTAGGATGAACTAGATTTGAAAGTCCTTAAGACTCACTTAAATCAATTTTTGGCACCACTAAGATCATATGACTTAATTTTAGGCATGAACTAGTTGAAACAACATCAAATCAAGGTTGACTATTTTAGTAAGAAGGTGGAATGACTTGATGATATGGGAAACATTGTGAAGACATAAGGCATAATGAGGCCTATAACTAGAAATATTATTTCAACCTTATAGCTAAAAAAAGTAGTAATAAAATACTACAAAATTTATACTTTGAAATTAAATGAACTATCTAAATAAAGGGAGTTTACTCTACAAGACTATCCCATCTTGGTAGAATTCTAGGATGTATTCCCTAAATAACTTACAAGTTTGCCTCCTCTAAGGGATTTTTATTTTTCTATTGATATACTATCATTATCTATACCTCCATCTCGGGTCTATATTGGATGAATGTGTAAAATATATTGGAACTAAAAAATTAGTCGCATGAGATAATGGAAAAAGGGTTGATTAGGCCAAGTATATCACCTTGGGAGCCTTAGTTGTCTTCATCAAGAATAAGGATGGTACATTAAGACTTTTAATTTAATATACAATGATAAACAAGTTTAATATGAATAATAAATACCTTATTCCTAGAATTAATGATATTTTGTATCAAATAAAGGGGGAAACTATGTTTTCCAAGATAGATATTTAATTAGGGTACCACTAGCTTTGTATAAAATATGAATATGTACACAAAATAACTTTTGGAAAAAGGTATGGACAATATGAGTTAATGGTAATGTCATTTGGTTTAACTAATTACCATTCTACTTTTAAGAATTTCCTAAATAGTGTATTCAAGGATTTCCTTGATCATTTTGTGTTGGTTTTTATGGATGAAATTATAGTCTACTCTAGAAATGAAATAGATAAAAAACAAAACTTACACTTAGTCTTCAAAATACTAAAGTATCATAAATTATTTGGTAATATTTCTAATAACTCATTCTACCAAAGTAAAATTAATTAATTAGGGCACATTATCTCTAAGGAAGGTCTTTTAGTAGACCCTACTAAGATTAGATCCATTAGAGAGAGGGATGCCCCTAATAATGTGCATGAAGTGTGAAGATTCATGGGTTTATTAGGATATTATAAAAGTTTTTTTTATAATATTTCCATAGGACTGATAAACTTATCACTTTATTAAAATGGGATTTTTTTTGCATGGAAGCCTTAATACGAGGAATATTTTAAAATTTGGAGTTGTTAGATTTTGATCATATCCTTATTATCTAGATCCTAACATAAACTTTTAAATTTGGTTTGATGCTTATAAAGTGGGAATTGTATATATTTTGACTCAATAAGGAAATATTTTTGCTTATGAGTCATGTGAGCTCAAATCCCATGAGAATAACTATTCAACACATGATCTTAAGTTGGTAACCATGGTAAATGCTCTCAAGTAACAAAAACACTTTTTAATTGGGAAGTGATTTAAGGTAAAATATAATCACCTTTTTTATTTGAATTTATTCTATTAATATGAATTAAATGTAAGATATTGTAGATGGATAGAATTTAATATTAATTTTGATATTAATATTTCCTATGTTAAGGGCAATTAAGATAGGGTAGTTGATGGTCTTAGTAGAATAATATATTTACCTACTATTTTTGTTTTATGTTCAAATTTTATGATTTTTTAATAAATAAACAACTAAAAGACCTTGAATTTAGAAACATTTATGTTTAACTAACCAAATAAATAATGGCTAAAGTTGTTTTTAACCATTAACTAGACCTAGGTGGATTTATGAGGTATCAAGGTAGAATTTGTGTTCCTAATTCTACAAATTTAAGGGAGTAGGTATTGGAAGAAGTGCATAATACACATTTTTGTCATCTAGTTATCATTAAAATGATACATGAGCTGAAAATTTTCTATTTATGGCATGGGAAAAATAAGGATATTGCTGAATTTTTTATCAAAATTATTAGAGTGTCAGCATGTTAAACTTGAACACTACCATGCAGGTGGTTTGTTGTATCATCATGTTGTTCTATAAAGCAAGTGTTGGTAATATCTATGCTTGTTACCTCTATAATACTTAAGTATCAAGGTATACATGTCATAATATTAGTGGTTACTAATATATTTACTAAGGTTGCTCAATTTATTTCAAAACATATCACTAATGATGCCCTCATGCTTCCCAAAAAATGAAAAAGTAAACAATTTATACATGTCATAATCTTAGTGGTAAATGATATATTTACTACGGTTGCTCTATTTATTTCAAAACATATCATTGATGATGCCCTCATGCTTCCCAAAAAAAATGTGAAGGATATTATTCACTTTCACAATTTTTAAGAAGTTATTATCTTTGATAGGTATAAATTGCTTACTTTTTCATTTTGTAAAACATTGAATTTTAATTTTGGAACCAAAACTAATTTTAGTTTAGAATATCACAAATAAATAGATGGTCAAAATAAGAAGTTGAAACAAAAAGTGGAATTTATGTTGAGAATGTATGTAATGGATAAATAATCTGAATGGGAGGATTGCATCCATTTGTTTAAATTGTCATATGATAACACTTAACCTTTTGTTATAAATATATAACCCTTAGAATATTTTTTTGTTTGAGGGTGTATGAATCCTCTTGGATAGTATGGTTGGAAAATATAGTTGTTTTAAGTCCATATATTTTACATGAATATGATGAGTAAATGGCTCTCATTTGACAAAGGATTAAATATGCCTTAGAAAGGTAGAAGAGCTATGATGATATAAAGAGGACTTCAATGGAATTTGAAGTAATGGATAAATTATTTTTGAGGGTTATACCTTATTAGAGTTCTATAAAGTTTGGAAAGGAATATAGACTAGTTCCATACTTTGTCAGTTCATTCAACATAGTATAAAAGATAAGTCTTTTTTCCTATCTCTTCCTCGTATTTATAGAATACATGATGTGTTTCATGTGGATTTGTTGAGAAACTATGTTTCTAATATGTTTCAAATTATATATTGGAATAATATTTAATTGATACATGAACACATGATTCAGATAAACCCAATAAGTATCTTGACACATTACACCATTAATTTACAAAAAGAAACAATTATCAAGATTTGGTCAATTAAGACTAGTTGAGTGAGAAAAGTTACACCTGGGAAGATGAAAATATTTTCAATAAACACTATCCTCACCTCTATTTTAGTCTTGGGGATGGAAATTCATTAGGGGATGGATGTCATATATTTCTTGGGGAAGAATTTGAATAATATTTCCACTAATCTTTTGTAACAAGGCATCTTACTATTAATGGGATTTGTCATGTGTATGGAAATGTACATATGCTAAGAGGTTCATGTTTTATTTTTTAGTTTACATTAGAGTTTTTTATATTACATATATTTATTTTATTTATGATTATTATTAGAACCAGTATTAATGATGTCACTCTATGATTATATGTAACAACTAAGAGTTGAGCTAGGTTTGGGCCTAAAATAACCACCAAACTCTCACATTAACCAAATTAAGGTAAATGTGAATAAAGATAAATTAATGAGATAAATTAATTTGTATACCATACTTGTGATGTTTTTTAATTTATAAAAAAAATGTTGTGATGTTTTTTTCTTCTCTTCTTGGCAGTCATCATTGGCATATAGCTAATTTTGCTTGTAGTTTTTAATTACAAATTGTAACTTGAAGTACCTTGGGGATGAATGTTGAGCATCAAGAGATAAGAAAATTTTTTATTTAAAAGTCTTTAAAATATTTTATGATTCTTTAAACATGTGTTTATATAATATCATGATCTTATTGCCTTGGGGCACAAATGATATTGTGAATATTTAGAGGCTTAATTTTTTAGTTTGCGTAGCATATGTGACTCTCTTTTGACTCACAATGGATTCATGGACCTCAAACTAAAAATATGGAATTTGAATTTATGATAGATAAAATAATGATTAAGGTTTCATCTGTATGAAAAATTTGGTGGAATTTCTATTGATGCACATTGTCAACTTTGATGGAATTAAGTGAGCATGAAATAATAAGGGAACTTAGGGTTCCTATGGTAGACCTATGTATCATACATTACATTTATGGTTGGTATGGATATTTTTAGAACCTCTTTATAGACACATTAATGCTCTTAGTATCTATGGACTATGGAATAAGGTCTTATGGTGATTTTGAAAGTTTCCAAATGCATACATATTGAGAAAGGAATAACGAGGAAAAAGTGTAAAAAGAAAAAAAAAGTTAAGATTCAGTTGTTAATCCTAGATTTGTATAAGTTACCAATTTTAATTTTTATCCTTGTCTCAAAATATCTGCTTCGGTGTTGCATTTTTAAATATGGTTGTGTTTGATGGAAATTTGATGAGGGCTAGTAGTTCTATATGGGACTATTTAAATCTTTAATGTTATCCTCAAAACTCCATTATTTGACACATGTGGGGGTTTCATGTAAAATTTATGAGGGAAAATAGGTCTGTATGGGACTATTTAAGTCTGTAATGTTTTCCTCAAAACTCCACCATATTTCTTTAAGCATCTTCTAACTAATGTAACTAGTCGTGTACTGAGATCTAAGTATGACCATAGAGGATATGGTTTATCCTATTAAAAATCCCTTATGAGTAAGTCTATAAGGTCATCTCTCACTTATATGGTGTACAAATGAAAAAGAGAGGATGGAATACATTATTGAGGTCATTTTTTTAAATCTTTGACTATTGTTTTTGTGCTTATTTATTTCTAAAATGATTTTTTTTATTTTGTTTAATTTTTATCAAACCTTAAACTTGGTGGACAATAGATCTCATTTCATAACCTTGTTCTCATTTGAATTTATGATGTTGGGTTTTCATTAAGTGGATTATTACATCCCCAAAATGTTGGATGGGTTGGGTATGGATAACACTATATAGATAGGCTCATATTTCACAATTTTTTTTGTTGTTATTTGTGCACAAGGATTTTATGAATGCAATTTAGTTGGATAATATAGACAATATGTTTAGAAGAATTTTTGAATTTTATTTTAGTGTTGATGATCCACGAATCACTTGAGTTTTATTCACATCTTCTTGAGTAATGATATGTCTATATACCATAACTAAACATTTTGATTCAATAATTAGAATATTTGAGTTGCTTATATGTTGATTGCATTGTAGCCTACTCCACAATTCAAAATTCATGGACAATTATTATAACCATATTTTGGTATCGATTTGGTTATATTATAATTATTATCCTTGTTTTTGATGTAACTTTTTACTTATTGATGTTGAATCATGTTAAGTTATTTATTTTCTTCATTATGAAAGAACAAATAGTTATGTCATCCACCATTTTGTAATAACTCTTGACATTAAAAAATAACCATAAATATAATTTTGTTTTGATAAGTTATGTTCTTGTAAAATACTAAGTGGAGTTTTGTTTTTAAATCAAAGAATATTTTATATGCTTATTTCTATTTGCAATAATTTAAAAATAGAATGGAATTTAGAGCTCCTAGTCATTTAAATTCAATAAATGGATATAACATCCAATTTTATATGAAAAATTTTATATGAATTGATTTATGGAGGCATTTGATATCCTTAAAAGGTATTTGAAATTTATGAGGCCATATTTAATTAAAACCTATGTCTTATTATTTGAGTGAATTAATTTTAGTGGATTGATTATTTTAAACAAAATTCTTGGCATCATGACTTGAGTATAATCTTAACATATACTCATATGATTTAGTCCATGTAAAATTTTAAGTCAATATTGACTTATATTTTGAAAGTATTCATTTTTTCTTAGTTTTATTTGTATCAAAATAGGTATTTAGATTGAAATTAGGATTCAAAATTTTATTCATTCAAGCTAATTTACATACGTGGCTATAACATATGTCTATATGTGTCAAAGTTATTCATATTGGTTTATTAAATTGATTGATATTATACAAGGTGAAGTGAGGTTTATGATCTTAAAAAAGTTATCAATTTCATAAGTATGCTTGCACCTTACTATGTGAATGAAGGCATCCAGTCAATTGAAATTTTGATAGAGATGTGAAATGACATATTTATCCTTATTTTAAAAGCATATTATCTTATTTTATCATGTTTCATGATTTTAGACAATTTTGATTATGTGTTTACAATCATCATTCCATTTGATATATTTTTTTGATTAAGTCATTATCAATTGAGGATAATGTAGTCTAGTTAAGCATTATTAATTATACATTTGGGAGATGAAAGGTTTACAATGTTTTATTCAAACTATTTAATCTTTAAATAATATTATTTAGTTCTTAAGTTATGAAATTAATTGATATTTTTATTTAATGGTACAATGGAATAAATTGTATAATAATCATATAATTTTAAAGGGTATTATATGATTGAATTGAGTAGTAAATATAATGTACAAGACACACAATGTGATTAGTCCAAGGGACTAAAAGTAAACCTAATTATTAACTATTATTGAAATTATTTAATAGGATTTCATTCAAATTATTTAATATTTATATAATATTTTTATAATTAATCTTGATATGAAAGGGTTATACCATTTCATTCAAATTATTTAATCTTGGTATGATATTGTTTACGTCTTAAGATATGAAATTAATTGATATTTTGATTGAATTGTACAATGGAATAAATGTTATAATAATCATATTATTTTAAAGGGTAGTTTATTATTTAATTAAGTAGTAAATAGAATGCAAGAAACACATAGTGTGCTCAGTCCAAGAGATTAAAAGCAATCATAATTATTAACTGTTATTGATTTTATTTTCAATTCGTTATTTTTTCTCCTAACAAGGAAGTAAGTAAAATAATTTTCAAATTGGTTAACCTATCAATCCAATAAGATGAATGTGGCATAAATATCTATAGGAATGGAAAAAATATTTCCACTTAATTGTATTATATATTTATTTTGTCATGAATATTAAAATTATAACTAGCTTGCTTGAAAGTTATAACAAAAAGGTCTTGATAAGTTTGAGCAATACAAGAGGATTATATCATTAAATAGGTATTTTAGAATTTATTTTCATTATGACATTATAGTGTGATAATAATATTAATTAATACACTTGAATTTTTCATGATTAAAAATTTAGTACATGAAAGGTTTCAAAGCAGTGGCCTTATTGGTTAAAATATCATGAGTATTTAATCATTGTTTACTCTTTTGGTGACTTATTTATTAAATTTATTTTAAATCATAAATATTGTTCATTAAAACATGGAATTATAATATTTGAAGGTGAAGGACTTAGTTTTTTAAATTTCCTTCCATGTCATATGATAACTAATGATAATTATTATTTTTATAGAAATGTTATCATTCACCCTGAATGTGTACTCTTATTTGAAAATGTCTTGAGACTATAACATATTTTGGTAAATTGGAATTATTTCCATTGAAGCCTTGTATAAAACTTTAATCTCATAAATATATTTAAAGTAGATGATGAACACATGATATAATGGGTCCATGTTAATTACACTACAATACCATAGTTAGTTGACAAATTCAATTAGGTGTTAATTCCATAAAATTATTTTCAAATTCATACACATATATGATTGAATATTAGAATCAGATGCTCATAATCCTAAAAAATCCTATGATTTTTTTAGATGGTTTTTGGGATTTGTGACACATTTTGTCTAAAATCATTGAAATAATCCCTCAATCAGGTTAAATGACAATATTTTTTCATAGGATAATTTTAATCTTATCAAACTAAGCTTAGAAATAATATGCTTGTGAAGAATAGAAATAAAAATGTTACAAATGATGGTGCCTTTGACACATATGATTTCAATAGAATCATCAATAATATTATACCAAGAAGCTTTAATGATGCGATACTTTCCAAACCTATCAATGGAAGTCCCTTCAAGCCTCATTCTCCTTCAAAATTAAATATTTATGAAATTCATTGGCCTCTTTTACTAGCTAAGATTAGGAAACATCCTCGTAAACACTCACCTAGAGATTTCAATAATTTTGATTCTAGTTCTCATTGGTATGAATCTCAATTGTTTTTGGTTCCATGAAAATAATGGAAACTCCAATTAGAGTTTAAAACACTTTAACCACTTTAACATATAACTTTTTCTTCATTAAAATTTTGATCATGAAGATAGACCTGAGAATGAAAACAAACATTTTAAAAGTTAGCCAAAGATCATGAATCAAAATTAAATCATGATGTAATTATTATAATAATTTCATATTTTTATCATAGTTTATTATATTATTAACAAACTATTATTTTTTTATATGGTTTAACCCTTTTTTAGCTTTGTGTTCATTTTTTTGCCTTCCTCATTATTTCTAGGAGTCATGATAGGATTATTTATATGTGATTATTTAAGTAATGAAAATAATAGGTAATTGATTTTATCATTTAAAATGTTTTCTAACATGGTTTTTTATAGCTTTGAGGAATAGATGTTGTCAAGAAGAAACTACCCAATGGAGATTTTGTTTAAAACATCCTAAGGTGTTGTGAAAAAATGTTATAGTAGTTTGGTGAGTGGTTTTTGGTACAAGGGAAGAAACATGTAGTGAATTATGCACCTAAAATGAATTAAAATCTAATTTTAATTCCTTAGAGATAGGTTTAGATATTGTGATTAACACTTAATGAAGGGCAAAGTGGAGTGGTGTTAGTTTAAGGAGGACACCATCTATTTCTTTTTTGTTGTCATGAAGAGGAGAGTGCCATCCATTATTATAATATGTTGTCCTAAGAAAATGTGTTATAACATATTTTTGTGAGGCATTATATCTAGTGTCAAGGAGGATATTTAAATATTGAGACAAGCTGTGACAACACAAGGCATGGCAACACAAGTCATGGTATGAGCTTATAGGGGAGAATATTTGAGAAAAATGTCATTCAAAGAAAATGAAAATAAAATTTGATGTAAATATGATAGTATATATGTTTTTTTAAAGCATTATAGTTTGTTCTAATGTGTTTTTCATTTAATAAAAACTAATTTTCATGTAAGTTTTTTGATCCACTTGCTAGTTGACGTACTTAGTTGAAGAAGAGGATGCCACATGTACACCATTTACATTTACATACACAAGTCATTCTCCATTGGGTGATTAATTTTTTTTTTGGTTTTAAACCAAAGTTTAAAAAAAACCTTTATACAATTATAGGGAAAAACATATGCATTAAATTTTTATTAAAATCAAACCTTATTAAGCTTTTTATTTTTTGCCTAGAAAGTCCTAAATTATGGTACAGTTAATTCTATTGATGAAAAACCATACGTCAAAATCGCCTAAATTTTTTCCATAATGTTTAGATTAAAGTAATTATCTATCAAATTAAAATATTTTTTTAAATGATATTTAAATAGTGAAATTTAATTGTTTTGGTGTTTTAAGCACTTTTATGGAAAGTGGTTAATTAAATTTATCATAAACAATAAATATTTTTTGACTAAAAACTAGTAGCATTGTCTAGTTTTAATATATATTCAATGTGAAAAAGGTTTATTTTTTAAATTCAATATATTTTTTATTATTTAATTTTCTTAGTGAAAACCTATGTTAAAATGGCTAGATTAAAACCCCTATTTTTGTTGAATTCACAAAAATTGATATGAAAAAACTTTAATTTACGGAGTCATAAGATACTTATAATTTAAGAGTATGAAAATATTGATCAAATTATACTTGATAAATATAATAGACTAGATTTTAAACCTAATTAATATGATAAACATTGTCGAGAAACCTTTATGTTATTAAAACTTTAAGTAGCTGATAATTTGATACCAGTAGTTAGAAATGTGACTATTGCATTATATTTGTGGAAACATCTTAGAACATAATATAAATATTCTAAAGTTGATAGGATAATACATTTAAATAATTTTATATTTTCCATTGAGATGTAAGAAATTGGTTCCATTTTGGAGTTTTTATAGAAGTTTAATAATATATTTGACTAGTTAAAAGCAATGGAAAATCCTTTGGATGATCAAGACTTAATTGATCTTATCATGTAAGATTTTTCATCATCATATGATTCCTTTGTGGATTAAATAAATATTATTTAATATATATAAACACTTGATTATGAGTAATTATATACACTTCTCATGCAAAAGGAAAGATGATAGGAATATTCAATTGATTCGACATCAACATTTACAGAAAGTGCCTTCTTGGCATGGTCAAAAGGTAAGGGGAAATAATGGTTGGTAAATAAAGACTCTTCAAAAACCAATGTAAGTGCATAAAATAAAACAAATTGGAAATGTTTTTAGTTTAAGAAACTAAGACTTTTTAAGAAATATTATTAAAAATAAAAGATGATATGGCTAAAAAAAAAAGTCTAAACATGCTAATGTTGTATAACAAGTATAAGGGTAATCATCTACTAAATTTTCCTTTAGAGTGTCACATACTAATCCAATGAGTATCATGCTTGGTGCTTTGACTCAGGTGCTTCATGACACTATATGCATAATCAAGACTAGTATAAAAACTTCATTGATGATAATATTAGTAATGAAATAGTTTTAGTAAGTGATGGATGGACACATGATATTAAGTGATGTGTGAATCATATTGAATAATGAGTAAAAATACACATTTTATAATGTTAGATATGTACTTGATATGAAAATTAATATTTTATCCAAGAGTGAAATCACCAAAAGAAAAAACTAGTGGTAAATTTTGAAGGAAATAAATTTAAAGTAACTACACTCAATAATGAAATATTTACTATTGGTATAAGAGAAAGGGGTTTATACAAGATTATATATCCTAAAATAATAAATATATATGCTTTATCAATAGTTGATAAAACTAGTACTCTTTGGCATGAATAATATGGTCATATTAGTAACCCATTCTTGTTACCAAGTCCCACATTTCTATTTCTTTCTTCAACATCCACAAAAAAAAAAATTGGGTCTCTACCAACATGTATGCTCTAAATTCTAGGCTTAAAAATATTAAGTTATGGAGAAACTTGAAAGACATTAGGAATCACTTTAAGAACTCTAGATGGATGGTGGCTAGAGATTTCAACTCTCCCTTATCCCTTGGGGACAAGAAGGGGGGAATTTGTACTCTCAATTAAAGTATGCTAGATTTTAATGAGTTTATCACTAATTCACGACTTTTTAATGTTGATATTAATGGAAATCAGTACACCTAGTTAAATTAAAGGCTATAAGATAATCTAATCCAAGTAATATTAGACAAATTTTTGATTTCTCTTAATTGGATCCACAATTCCACTAGTTCCATCTCATCCCTCCCCATAATAGGGTCTAATCATAATCTACTCCTATTTTAAAGTGATAATTTATCAAAATATAAGGCTACACCTTTTAGATTTGAAAAAATGTGGCTCTCAAACCTATCCCTAGAATAATCCATTAAGGAATGGTGGAATTTTCTGATCCAAGGCTCTACCATGTATATCCTAGCTATGAAGCTTAGACATTGTCAAGAACAAGATTAAAATTTGAAACAAAGAAGTTTTCAAAAATATCTTCCTTCAAAAAAATTCCATTGAGGAGGAAATCCATAAAATTGAATTGGAAATATTTGTTTCAATCCCTTCCTCTAATAGTCAACTCAAAGAAAAGGAACTCAGTGGTTTCCAAAATTTAGAAGCCAAGTAAGAAACTTACTAGAGGCAAAAATCTAGAAAGATTTGGTTAAAGGAGGGTGACATAAACACTAAATACTTTCATACCTTAGATTTCAAGAATCACTAGTATAAGATCATAATGGAAATCCAAGAGGAGGATGGAACCTAGTTCATGAAGGAAGAAGACATTGAATCCCAACTTGTTAACTTCTTCAAAACTTTTCTTTCTTTTGTTCCCCCCTAGGATGAGGTTTTAGAAGATCAAGTGGCCAATCTTATTGACAAGGTCATTTCCTAATAAGATAATGCCTATATACTCTCCCCCCTTTAGATGAGGAGAATATGGATATTGTGTTTTCATTACAAGGGGGCAAATCCCTTAGGCCAAATGGTTTCCCACCATTCTTCTTTCAAGTTTTTTAGGATATCATTCATAATGAAGTTTTATTTACTATTATAGAGTTCTTCAAAGCATACACCATGCTTCAAGATTTCAATAATACCTTCTTTTTTCTTATTATTTAGAATTATAGAGCCTCACAAATGATATATTTAAGACCCATTAGCTTATGTTATACTTTCTATAAAATTTGCACTAAAGGTCTATCCCTTAAAACCCAACTTTCATTAGATAAAATGATATTAGACCAATAGGAAGATTTTGTCTTTGGAAGATAGTTCTTGGATGGGATTATCATAGCCTAAAAAATCATCCATTTGATGTCTCACTCTAATTAGCAAGGAATATTACTTAAGCTTGACATGAACAAGGCCTATGACTGAGTGTCTTGGAAATTTCTTGATAAAATTCTAATCAAATTTGGTTTCAATCACCCTATCAAAAATCTAATTGCCTCTTTCATAACTACTCTTATGTTCTCTATTACTATCAATGGTATCCGTAGGGGTTTTTTCCCAGTAGGTAAAGGGATCAAACAAGGATATCCCCTATATTTGTAACTATTTATCATCCTAGATAAAGCACTGAGTAGGTTGATAATCAAGGTAAGAACCTCCAACATAATAGAAGGTATCATTGCTACCCCTAAAACTAGCCCAATCACTCATGAACAATTTGTGGATGACACACTGATAATGGGTGAAGCCTCAATTTTGAAAGCTAGTTGTTCTAGGAAGATTCATGAAATATATGAAGTGATCTCCAACTAAAGAGTCAACTTCCACAAAATCTCTCTTTTTTCATCAATACCCCATTCAAACTCCAAGTCAAAATCTGTAAGATTCTAGGGTGTGTCATCAAGAATCTCCCATCTTCCTATTTGGGTCCTCCCCTCTTTGAGGGTTTCATGAAACTCAAATTCTAGAATCCCCTCGTAGACATGATTCATAGAAAGCTAGTAGGATGGAAAGGGAATATCTTGCCTCAAGCTTGAAAACTATAACTTCTAAATAGCTTACTTCAAATCATCCTAGTTTATTTCATGTCCCTCTTGATCATCCCTAGTAGGATTATTGATTAAATTGAGTATATTCAAAAGAACTTCTTTTGGAGAGGATCTGAGGATAGATCTAGGTTTCCATTCATCTCTTAGAATAAAACTTTCCTCCCTACCTTGAAAAGAGGATTAGGGCTAAGAAGGGTTAAATCTATGAACCAAGCCCTTTTAGCTAAGCAAGGATGGGGGGTCAATAAGGAAGATAACCATTATACCAAGATCATTAGGGCCAAATACTTAAATTTTGGGGAAGGCCACTACTTCCTCTTATAAAATGGTCTAGATAATGGATTAGTTTTCTAGAAATCTTTGAAAGTTGGTAAGGATCTTCTCAGCAAAGGCCTCAAGTGGAATGTTGATAGAAGCAACAAAGTGGGATTTTGGTTTGATCCTTGGATCAACTCCCATTTGGCCTCCTCCTTCCAAGATCTATAATTAATATCCTTTTTTAAATAAACTTATGACCAAAAGGTGTTAAAATAGTAAGAGGAGAATGATGAAAGGAATAAGTGGAAAATACTTATAAAAGATGATTTGAATCAGTAACAAGCACGTCTCCTACATGACTTAAATAATTCCATACAACACATTCATATCAACCTTTTCCTAAAGTAGGATGCACTTATTTGGAAAAATGACCTTAGCGGTCTTTACTTCATGAAATATAAATACACTTGCCTTTGGGATTATATGGAAGATGATGACAATTGGCATGATTTATGGCTAAAAAACCTCATTCCCAAAATCAATGTCTTCTTTTGGTTAGTGGCTCAAAACAAGATTTTAACCATGGATAACCTAGTGAAAATGGGTATTCCCTTTCCCAATAGGTGCATCCTTTGAAAACAGGAGACAAAATTTATCAAGCACTTGTTTCTTTCATGTTATTTTTCTTCTTCTTCTATATGTTAACATTTCTTCAGTAGATCTAGCTTTGTCTAGGTTACCCTAAGTTCCATCAAGGATTTGATTACTCAATGGAAGCCACCTTGGCAAGCTCCTTTATTTAAATTTTGGTGGAATCTGGCTCTCCCCCATATTTTTTTGGGTATTTGGAAAGTTATTAATTCTTGTATTTTTGAGAACTATATGCCCAATCCTTCCTCCACCTCTAAGAAAATATTGGTCTTTTTCCATGAAAATTGGTCTTCCTTTGCTTCCTTTTTTGACCAACCTAGTTCCCTTATCTTATCCTAGATTTTGAATAACCTTAATCTTTTCATTCTTGGCAAATCTCAAGTATAGGGTGTTGATAGGTTAAAATTCAAATGGGTGCATCATCATCCCTCTTGGTTTAAGATTAACTTCAACAGGGGAGCAAAAGGGAACCCAAGCCTAGTAGGAGTGGGAGGTGTTATCAAATATTATTATAGGACTATCATAGTGGTTTATGTGGTCCCATTGGGAATCCAAACTAATCATGTATCTAAAGCTAAAGCAGTGCTTTGGGGTATAAAACTGGTAGTCAACCTTAGCATGGAATTCATCTAAATTGAGGGAGATTTGATGAACATTATTAATTATTTGAAAGGCCTTTCCTACTCTTCTTACAAAATCTTAAGAATCATTAATGATGTTAAAACTTGTTGGCCCATTTCAAATGGGTCTCCATAGGGCATGTTTATAGGGAAGGCAATAGGGGTGTTGATTGCATGGCAAACTTATGGTACTAAGAAGTGATTTTATCACTTAGATTGAGAGTGACTTTTTTGATGATGTCATCCCAATTATATAATCTAAAAAAGGACACATCATGCATGGTCATGATGGTTTTATCAATTATGACACAAAACCATATTGAAATCTTTGATTTTTATAAGTCGAAGTCTATTATTGTTTAGGCTTTGCATGTTTGGGTCATTCTTAACTAGATTCACATGACCAACTTTGGCTCTTTTATCTATAAACTACCCACCACCTTCCCTAAGAGCTAATACTATAAATTTTATATTAGAATTCTAAAAGTTCACAAAATAAGTAGGGACAGAGATTGATTTGAACCAATTTATTACTCTAATGTCAATGAAAATGAGTATCTGTGGCATAAAATGGTCAAAGTTAGTCTCTCCCCCTTCATGGAGCATATTTGTTGGCATGACATAGGGATTTCAAGGGACTTTGCTTGTGGTTCTAAGGATCATGAAGTTTGAAAGCATGGTTTAAAAATCTTGATCACTAAGGAGCTTATTGGTGAGACCACTAAGTTGGAATGTAATGGCATCAAAGCCTTCAAGGAAAATAAATTCAAGGAAGATATTCTGAACATTTTCTTTAAAAAGGAAAAAAAGAAACCCAAGATTTTATCATAAAAGGGTTTCATGAGGAATAAACTACTAAGGAAATGGCATGAAGTCTACCTCTAGATTATGAGGTATATCAAATTAGAAGGAAAACATACATTGATCTTCTCCCATCACTTCTTCCTTCTTAACCCCTTTAAAGGCCACACCATCGACATTCCATTTTTTTTCTACAATCCTTGGAAGCCTCGGTGCTAACATTTTAAAAAGGATCCATTAGTGGATTTAATTCATCAAGGTCTTATTTGTTATTGATCAAGTGTGGGGATCCATAGTGGTCAAATCTCATCATTTAAGTGATTGATATTCATAGTGAGAAGGAATATACCGAGGAGGTGGAAGATTATTCTACTAAGTCAAATTCTAAATAAGAGGAGAAAAATCTTGGGGATTCTACTAAATAGGTACAAGAAGAGCCTAGACCAAGTATGGGGAGTCCTATCTTTGTCCATCCATTTGCTAAAAGTGGTATAGGTGTTCTCGTTCCTAATGATAAGGTGGAAATTATAGAGTCGCTCCAAAACCTACATATGAATATTACCATCTAGAAGCTCCTATATGGAAAAATTACCAACAAATATGAAAAGCTCAAAGGGCTCTTGAGTTAAGAATTGGGAGCCACTGAAATGGGTAAGGATCATCTGGTTCACACCTTATAGGGAAACTAGTATACCCAAAGTGGTGGAGAGGAGGTTAATCAAGACACTAATGAGGAAAAAGTAGAGATTTATTCAACTAGCCTCAAGTGCAAAAGATAGGATGAAGGTAAGGACCAGTTCATTAGAAGTTACACTAGAGAAAGGAATAACAAAGGTGGTAGTACTGAGACCAAGAAATTGGTATTTTATTATGAATCATATTAGATTATTTTTCCCTATTTATTTTTTGGTATTTTGGTTGAAATTTGGCATAAGTTTGGTGGAAGTGGGTTTTAGCTATTGGGTCCATTTTTTCTCCATTTTTTTCTATTGATTTGTCATTCTTATCTTTTGGTTATCTATTGTAAAGGGAATAGGGATTTTCAACCTAGTTTAACCGATCAAATAAAAAAATATGGTCATCTTAGTTACCAATATTTGAATGTACTTATTAAAAATGAAATGGTGAATGGAATTCCATCCATTTAAGACAATCAAGATGTTTATGTAGGATGTTAGGTAAATAAATCAAGCAAATTATTATTACTAGGAAATCATGGAGAGAAAAAAAATGTGTTAGATTTGGTATATGTATATATTCATGGTCCTATAAAAACTAACATTGTATTTAGAGCTCTTTATTTCTTATTGATATTAGATGATTATTCTAAAAAAATGTGAGTGTACTTTATAAATAAAAAATATGAATGTTTTTTCTAATTTTATTACATAGAAAGAACTGGTTGAGAACCAAATAATTAAAAAGGTTAAAGAATTAAAATATTATAATGGAAGAGAAATTGTCTCTAAAAAATTCAATGCATACTACACATAAGAAGATATACATAAAAAGTATACAACTCCTTACACTCCACATCAAAATGGAGTGGAAAGGATGGAAATGACTATCATAGAGATGGTACGTTGTGTGGTGTAAATGAAAAATGTATATTTTTTATATTGGGTGGAAGTTGTCAATATTGTAGTGTTTGTATTAAATAATAGTCAATGTAAAGTTAAGCAAAACATGACTCCATAAGAATCAATGACAAGAATAAAACCTAATGTAATTTATTTCCATATTATTGGTTGTACTAATTTTACATTAATTCCTAAATATAAAAGGAGTGGTTTAGATGCAAAGAGTAATAAGTACATGTTTTTGGCTACAACGAGAATTCCAAAGCATATAGGTTATTATATATATCTATAAATAAAATAATTATAAATAGAGATGCAAAAATAGATGAGAAAATTCATTTTTTCTCAAAAATTGGTAAACCTATCGATACTAGTAATCTTTGGATTACAAATGATGAATGTAAATAAATTTATAGTACTAATTTGGAACATGACTTAAAAAGGCAAACACTAGATAATTCTATCGCTATATAAGGATCTAGTGAAGCACATAGTGATTCAACTAGTCAACATAAGAGGTCAGAGTGTTTTTATATCTCACTAAAAGATGTTCAAAAATTTCAGTTTCCAAATTTGTTATAAGGTAGTTCCACTAGATCTAGGAAATAATTGGTACATAGTCCTGAGCATATAAATTTTTATCTCAATTCAACTATTTCACAAATTTTGATCCAAATACTTATACTACTAAAGGAAATCCTGAATAGGAATATACCATCAAGGTGGAGTATGATGCCTTAATAAAAAGTGGTTTTTGGGATTTTTCAAGTCCACCCCAAGGTAATACATCCATTTGTTAAAAATGGATTTATAAAGTAAAAATAAATTCATATGATTCTTTAAATCTTGTCTTGTTTCTAAGAGATATACACAATAAAAAGTAGTATATTATGAATAAATATTTTCTCTTACAACAAAAATGGTAAAATTTAGAATGGTTGTTTCCATTATTTCTTAGTTTTATTGGTAGGTATATTGAATGGATGTAAAGAGTGCTTTATTGAATAATTACTTAGACGAAGAGGTGTACATAATACAACCATAGGTATTTCATATTATTTTAAAATAGCATTTTTTTTATAGGTTATTGAATTCCTTATATAGACTTAAGCAATCTCCTCGAGCTTAGTATTTTAAAATTGATAAATATATTAGAGAGTCTGGTTTTAAAAGATGTGATGCAAAATCTACTCTCCATGTTAAATTAGTTGGTGATGATATAGTTATTATAGTTTTATACATTGATGATCTTTCCATCACTATAATTAATAATTATTTTATTAAATAGGCAAAATTCAAAATATGTTCTATTTTTGAAATGATGATCTAGGCTTTATTCAATCTTATCTAGGTGTAGAGTTTTTGCAGTATTACAATTTTGATCATATAATCTTTATATCCCAAAAAAATTCCAAATCCTTTTAATAAAAATTAATAATGCATAACTGTAATTGAATATTTACACCTATTAAAGTTTGGACAAAACTCTCAATTAACACTAATTCATCATTGGTCAATGAAACAATGTATCAATAATTAGTAGGTAGTTTGATTTATCTTACTAATACTAGATGAGATTTACGTTTTACAATGAGTTATCTTTCTCACTTCATGGATAAACAACATTAATAAAATTTCAAAGCTACAAAATGGGTTCTATATGTCAAAGAAACTCTTGAATTTAGCATTTTAATATGTTGATTTTAAATTAGGATGGTATATTGATTCAAATTTGGTGGGATAAGTTGATTCTAAAAAATATAAAGTAGGTTATACTTGTATTCTTGGTTTAGGAGATATTTCATAGTAGAGTAATATTTAGATTATAGTTGAATTATCTTCCAGTGAAATAGATTATAAATTAGTTGTTAGTGTAGGTTGTGAGTTGATGTGGATTTAACATGTAGTGGAGGATCTTCAACTTGATTCATCAATACCCACACCTATCTTAAAATACAACTAGAGTTTACTAAAGTTGGTCAAGAATCCAATTTTCCATGTTAGGACTCAACACATTGAGGTTAATCACCACTACATATGATAGTTGGTTATTAATGAAGATATATGTCTTAATTATTATCCTGCATATGAACAACTCACTGATATAAGACTAAACCTTTATGTAAATAAAAATTTGTAAAACTATGAGATAAGCTTGGAGTTTTTTTAATTGTCATTAAGGGAGGGTATTAAAATAATTGCATATTGTTTCATATTATTATCATTTTTCAAATTATTAATGAACTATTATATTTTTTATATGGATCATGTCTTTTCTTAGTTTCCCATTTCTTTAACTTTTTTCCTTTGTCCTTATTTTTAGGAGTTGTTATAGGTTTATTAATATGTCCCTATTCAAATTTAGTCTAGATCCACTTCTTAATCATGAAAAAAATTAAGCACATAATGTCATTTATTTATATTTATCCTCATTAGACTAGTATCCCTTATCCTACTTATAGAATAGTTCACAATAACATTTCATTCCATTTTGTCAACATTGAATTTGTTTAAATTATAATATTCATAATTTTATATATCCCAACTATACCAACCAATCTGGTATTGTTTTATTTGTTTAAAATTATACTATCAAACACAATGAATTTCATTAGTTCACAACTATATCAGGCAACCTAGTAATAATTATTTTTCCATTAAAAGGATCATTTTAAATAATCTAGAATTATGATTCTAAACTTAACTAGAGAGAATGTTACAAAAAGAATAACTTTAATATACTCCAAATAAATTAGACCATGAATATGGTAATAATTTGGATCTATTCCCCATAAATTACATTGGAGAGAATTTAAAACTATAAATTTTTGAATAATTAAGACTTATTTCTTATAGTTTTAATTGGAGTTGGACTATTAATAATTCCAAATTATTTTAAATAGTCACTTTAACCTCTATTATAACTATACCATCCAACCCAATATAGTCTTTAGTTTCCATATCATGTCTAAATATATCAGTCAACCCAATATATTTTTTCCCTAAACACATTTTATTTTTACTATACCATCCGAGTTGGTATAATATATTATGACTCTTAACTTAGATGTTACTGTATTGGCCAAGTTTATATAGTCTTATTCTATTTTTTCTGTGTGACCAATTACAATGACTAGGCGAATACCATTGGCTCTAATCGCATCAAATGTTGTAGTAGCTCTAACACTAATTATTTTATCCCTAGTTAAAATAGTCTAGACCCACTTCTTATACAAATTATCCTCATTATAATTCCATGCCTCTTTCACAATCTAATCTAGTTCATATTGGATTTAATGATTATGATCTCATGAAATAACTCTCTGTATTCCCCTTTTAAATTCCATTCCTTGAGATCCTAATGACTTATCCTCATCATAGAAATAAACCATATGAAACTATTATTTGACAATAACATTCATATACCACCACCTATAGGACAAAAACCTACCTTTATTAGGCATAAGGATAGTATTTTACAATAACGTGATGAGATGTCCATCTAAGTTGACCAAACTATGGATTTTTCTCTTTCAATAAAATTTGATATAATATCTATGATCCCTAGAAAAATATTAATTCATGTAGATGATCCTCCTATATTCATTAATATACAAGTTGGTGATATTTAATTCAAGTGATCCTATATCGATGAAGGTTTCAACACCTATGTCACCTCTTTATAATTCATCAAAACTATAGAATACTCAAAATAATCTTGAGTATACTCAATGAATGTTCCAAGGCTATGAAAAATTATAAATGACTTAAATAGTATGTATTTAGACCTATATTACATTCCCACCTATCATAGTTAGATGTAAGGTTATGATCTATAACTCTATTTTATCATAAAACATTTCTCGTAGTTGCCCTTGGACTCATCACATAGGATCAATCATCTCTTACACATGTTAATGCATTTAATTTACTCATAATGGTGTTATATATAAAATATTTAAGGTGATAATAATCCTTGAAATTTTAAACAATTATAAGAGCATGGTATTTTCAAAATACCAACCATTGAACCCTTGCCTAGCATTTATTTTCATTAACATCAATACATTAACTATACTATCAATTCTAATCAAGGTTATAGTGGTCATCCCAAACTTGTGGTAAATGTCCCATCTAACCTATTAGATTATAATGATGATGAGCCTAATGATATTATCCTAAAGATAAAAACATCAAACCTCCCGTATAACATCATATCTCAATTCCCTCCCTCCTTATAACCTCATTCTCATAAGAAGCTAGCTAATGAGTTCCCTTATATTGTGGTTATCCCTAAGAATCATACTTCCCATTCATCCATTAGTGATAAAATGGTTTAGCCCCCTAATATTTATCTTACTAATCTAGACTATGATGACAATTACACCCTTAAAAACCTTTACTTATCTATAAATGTCTAAATTAAGGATGTAGAAGTCATTTTTTATCATTCTTCTCTTCAACACTCATATGAACAATCTATATCATCTTATACCATTAATTACATGTACATAATTTGATCTCATTATCATTTACCAAAAACTAATACTCCTTTAGTTGATGTCTATATGTCTAATATGGAGCACATTCTAGATTTGACCATACACATAACTCTTGTTAGTTTTGAGCCTCTTTGTATCATGCTTTAGGATAGGTCCATGATTGGACCATACTAGTTATCTATATTTTCTTATCCTTAAATATCACTTCCTATAGATATGTTGGCCATATCGATATAACATAGATTAGGGATAACTCTCAAATAATTAGCATCACCATTTTTTCCTTTCATAGATTATATGGTCACTCTCAGCACCACATATATCTTAATCATAACCTAATTCCTAGACTACCATTTTATGCTTTAATTACAATTATTTGTTTGATAAAGTTCTAAACAAACCCTATTATGATTATCTACCTATTTTGGATGTGGTACCATAACCACCCACCTAAGAAGATGAAACAAATTGTGATTTTCACAAGATATTTGGTCCTTTAACTAAAGAGTGTAGAGCATATTAGATATTATTAAGACAACATACGTTAAATGGCCTTACTCCTAATATATATATATATATATATATATAACCACATAGTTCTACTTGTCCTAGGCATGTTTGTTGATTTCATGGGAATAATTCACCTTATTTAACCCATTTTTGAGGTCTTCAATAGTATATTGATTCACTTCATCTTGATTAATGTAAGCTTAAAATGCTTTTAAACATGCCTCAACCAAATATTATACTACATTATACCCAGACAAGGGTACAATTGTATTACACATCACATAAATAAGTGTATATCTCTCTAACAACATCTTTGATACTTTTTGAGGACCCAAATTTAATATTCATAACAATGCTAACACAGTCGATATAGGATGGAGAAACAACATCCCCTATGACTAGAGCCATCCCATAAATTAGAGGGTGTGTGTGAAAGGATATGATATGTTCCTTACATATAATGTTCTCATTAAGATTCCCTATTTATTCCCATTTATAGTGTGCCTACTTTCTACTTAGAGCTCATATGTTATACCATCCTAGTATGACTCTCAAAAAGAGTATAGGATACCATGGTTAAAGTTATATATAATTTATAACAATACTTATTAGATGTTATAAATGATGTATGTCAAGATATTTCATGTCATGTATGAGAAAATAATATAATCATATCATATTATTCACATTGTCATATGAGTTAATTTCATATTATTGTTATTTTTAAAATATTATATCATGTTCTTTTCAAATTTCAGCACTTTCATTTTTATCATGTATGTCCATATTTTTATAATTTACAATCAGTATTTGCTTTTCTAGTGAAAATTAGGTATCACCTTTAGGTTCTTTTTATTACTTTTTTATCATTTTTCAATTTTACTTAGTCTTGTTTTTATTTTATGGCTTATTTATATTCCCATATATTTAGGATGATTTATTTTATTAGTGATTTTGATATATCCCATGTAGGTTTCTACATCTTCCCTAGTGACTTGACTATCACATTTCATAGCATAGCCTAGTCACTTTTGAATCACGGTTCTCCATTCTTTTGGTAAGCTATATGCCTATTCATAATTGTAATTTTTCACATGGATTGATATTATAGGATCCTAATTTTACCAATTCTCATTTATATTTAAGGCACACTAAGGTCATTTTTTTAGTTTCACAATTTCACAAGGGGAAAGTTTAGGATTCTTTTAGGCACCATGGTATTTAGGTTCTCCTTTCTAATGACTAGGCATAATCCCTCTTGTGTTTTCTATTTATATCACCCTTTTTTATTTTTAAAAATACATATGGATAATGAATAGATAAACACAATATAATTATGATAAAAATAATATCAAAAGGAAAATCAAATCTTAAAATTCAAATCACACTATAATATATCATCTTTGTTTGGAAAATATCCTATTCTAGTCAAAGATCAAACTCTAAAATTAGCTTCATGATAGAGATAAGGTTAATTGTGGTGTTTTATGATAATATATTTGGCTATGATGTTTCATTTCATAGTTATATCTTTTGAAAAAAAAATCCACTTACTTTTTCACACATGTACCCAATATTCATAGTAGGTTGATGGCTTTATAACGAGTCCTAAGGAGTGAGGAACACATTATGTGAAGGTATGATCCTTTTAATTTTCATTAATATAAATTTAATGGGATTATATATATAATTTACTTGTCAACCCAAGTTTGTGCTTGTTATGTGGGGTTTCTTAGGTTGTTGATGTTGAATGATATTAGCCTTTCCCACTTGTCTATAGTGTACCATCTCTACTAAGTAATTTTACATCACCTATACTACACCTTGCATCCTTAATTTCATAATTATTTACATGATATTCAATTTATGTATATTTATTTTAGATAATCACATCCCTTATTATTTCATATTTGCCTTTTCACCATCATTTTATGATGCCACTTAGATTTTCAATTTTTGAGCTGAATTTTAAGACCTTAGGGAAAACAACCAAGCCTTGTTAATAAAAAAACCATCACCACTTTTCATCCATAGGATATAATTCATCATAATAATGTTTTTATATGGTTTTTATTTTTTACTTCACATTTTAGATCAAGAATTGATTTCTAGTTTGCACAGCTTTCTTTACAATCATTTATGTCCTTATTTTATTTAAGTTAACTTTACTTATATTACATTTGATGTATTTTACAATCATTTATATATTTTTGGATGTTTTGTTTATGTTAATTATCTTATCTTACATTTTGGATGGCATTTTACTACATCCCTTTTTTTCTTCATTTTTTATTGAAGTTGACTTTACTTGTCTCACATGGGATAACATCATTTTCATTTTTAAGGCCTATCCTTGTTTGATTATTTGTTGAATTTTATTACATTGGATATTTTAATTTATTTTATTTTTTTACATATCTCATGTGGTGTGTTCTACATTCATTTTATCTATATTTTTTTGTTGATTTTTTCTTTGTACATAAGATTTGTATCATTTTAGTTTATTTTTTACCATGAATTTACTCATATTTGATAATAAAATAATAAAACATACATCACATTAAATTTTATAATGGAATTATATTTAAAAATTAAACACACACTCGAAAATTACATTATACATAATATACATAAATGTAGATAACAACAATGAGTCACAAAAAGATATCTCTATATACAAAATGATTCAGTTTCTACATAACTAAATCCTGATACATTATATATAATCCAAAATATAGCTATGTAAAAATTTTACACTAAGCATGTGGATCATCTTCAACCCCATAAAGTTGATATGACATGATCTTTATAGAGGATTTAGATAGAACATCTTGTAAACTCGTCCATAGTGTCTAAGTTTGTGACTAAATACCCTTGATTTGTCTTAGTAGCCAAGATCTATCTAACTTTATTTAGGTGAGTAGCCATATCTATGACTAATTCCTACCATTCCACTACCTCACCTTATCTAATATCTACTAATTACACCACCTAAATAGAAACTTGGTAATGTTGTTGGATATATTTATCAGCCTCACATACCAACTAAAACCATCTAACACATGTTATGGTTATTGATGACACATGATTTGTAAATCATGGTGAGGGATAAAAGGGTACAAAATATCATGATCTTTATCTTGAACCATATTTATCCACTATGTCTCATTTTACACCACATATAAATTTTCTTAGACCAAATAAACATTAGATATATCATGTGTGTGTGTCTGTGTTGTGTGGGTGTGTGTGTGCATGCATGAGTGTGTGTCTGTGTTGTGTGGGTGTGTGTGTGCATGCATGAGTGTGTGTGTGTGTGTGTGTGTGTGTGTGTGTGTGTGTGTGTGTGTGTGTGTGTGTGTGTGTGTGTGTGTGTGTGTGTGTGTGTGTGTGTGTGTGTGTGTGTGTGTGTGTGTGTGTGTGTGTGTGTGTGTGTGTTGTGTGTGTGTGTGTGTGTGTGTGTGTGTGTGTGTGTGTGTGTGTGTGTGTGTGTGTGTGTGTGTGTGTGTGTGTGTGTGTGTGTTATCAATCAATAGTGTATAACATGTATATTTTTACCTCTAAGAACTAAAGTGATATCACAAACTCAAAAAAATTATAAACCAATATTAATTTTATCACCACAACTACCCAATACATGTTTGTTATCATTGATATGTCCTAGTGTGAATCCTCATCACCTACCCTATGGGGGTGATTTAACTTGTTGATTAGATATACATGCTCATTGTTGTATGATCCAAAAATATACTAGAGCTACATCAAGATATATCTAATATATTTAGAGAAACAATATTTCATACCCACCTCCTCCCTCCCCATGTGATACCTATTTTTGCCTTTATATTCATCTATCCACCATGGGATGGCAAGGTATCACCATCGAGACCATAATTGGCACCCCTCATCCTCTCACTCATCATGTCTCCCTTGTATATCTCATCTACTAGGTTAGGAAAATATTATGTGTTATTGACTGTACAAGGCCAAACTATCTTAAGAAGTAGTTTCAAGGGTCTTGGTCTATTGACCACATGTAATGGTTAATCACACAATTTTAACCCCCAGCTTGTGTTATGGTTTTCCATGTGGCTATACATCCATAGTGCCTAGATAAGGCATCCATGTGATTTTATCCTATCCTATTGTTTATATACACTCAAAAATCAACATGATAACCTTCACACAAATCAACTGTCATTGTCTAGTTAAGATGATTGATAAATGGATAATGTAATAGATGGTATAATGGTTGGGTTGGATAGGTTGGTTTGGTTATGGTATTGGTGCTAAAATAACTATAAGAATAATTTGGTTGGGATGAGGTATATGTATAATGTTTTTCATGATATATGGAAAGGGCTGCTCATGGTGATAAAAAAGAGCTCACCCTCATCATGTTAATCATTTATATACAAAAATTAGGACATTAAATCCCAAGAACCCTAAGTGTGGATGAAGACATGATATCAAAGTTTTTATTTAATGGTTTGCTAAGGAAATTTTTAAAATTTAGGTGTTAAGACCCTAGGGATTTAGTTGGCATGATCAATTTGAATATATCCATCCAATGTCATCTAAAAATTGAATGAAATAGAATGAGGCTAGTCCCAAGGATAAATTAAAGGGAAGGGAAAGTTCATACCTAAAGGTTTATCACTTGGAAGATTGGCATATAAAAGGGTCTCGCTATGACTTAGGGGGGTATACTTGATAAAAAATTTCACCAAGGGAATAAATATCATTGATTATGATTTTTGGGATTGGGGTGGAATACAAAACCTCAAGTTTAAGTTTAGAATAAATGTCATGTTTAAGGTTACCTACTAGTACAAGACTTGGTACTATAGGAAATAGGCCTACCCTATAGAGGTAAGGTCATTTTGGAAATGTCATCTAATTGTAAGGAAAGTTTGGGTTGAAATGTGTAAGGTAATAACTTCTCTTAGATGTATTTTAGGAGGTTCAATTTTTTTTGAAAAAGGTTGATATCAAGTTTTTTCACTCATGATCATCTTACCAAGGTTTGACTTAATTTTGTTTGGATTATTTTTATGTGTTTTTGGAAAGGTTTTTTAAAATAGAAATATAACTACACTTCTTATTATAATGAAATTACTTTAAATGAAATAAATTAACAACTAAAAGTAAAAGGAAAGGAAATTCTTCTCTTTTTTCTTTTCTTTTTTAAATTTTCAATACTACAATGCTAACATTGAAAATTAAATAACAAATAATGCAACTATTGATTTTGACTTTCCCTAGTTTTAAAGATGCAATTTTCACTTACATGTAGTAAACACATGTTATTTATATTTTGTCTCTTCAAATTAAAATAAATGAAAACTATTATGCAATTGAGATTTTAAATGTGAAAAAATGTGTAATAAGATCTAAAACCTATATTTGGTTTTCACATATTTTACATTTTCAAAAAATTAGTCCACATATTAAAGATAAAAAGTAAAATTTAATAAAATTAGAATATTGAATGTGAAGCTAGATGATTTAATATTGAATGAATGCAAGTTTAAAAATTTGATTTTATTAGTTTTGAAAACATTATTTTATCATGAAAATTGATACAAGAAATCTAAAATGCAAGTTTATCTTTTGTTGATTTTCTAAATTTTGGTGTGTGTGTGTGTGTGTGTGTGTGTGTGTGTGTGTGTGTGTGTGTGTGTGTGTGTGTGTGTGTGTGTGTGTGTGTGTGTGTGTGTGTGTGTGTGTGTGTGTGTGTGTGTGTGTGTGTGTGTGTGTGTGTGTGTGTGTGTGTGTGTGTGTGTTGTGTGTGTGTGTGTGTGTGTGTGTGTGTGTGTGTGTGTGTGTGTGTGTGTGTGTGTGTGTGTGTGTGTGTGTGTGTGTGTGTGTGTGTGTGTGTGTGTGTGTGTGTGTGTGTGTGTGTGTGTGTGTGTGTGTGTGTGTGTGTGTGTGTGATAATAGAAAACAAGAGAATTAATTTTTTTTAGTTCAGTTGCACATAATATATTTATTCAACTAATCTTACTCTAATCTAATGCAAGCAATATTATTATTTGATATTTTGATATGACAATGTAACCAAGTAAAATGAAAAAAATCTTTTCAATGAAAGATAATGAGAGATTAAATGTTTATTTTCAAAAAAAGGAAATTTTATAAATATTTTAAATATTAAATTATATTCTAAAGTTAATAGAGATAATATAATAGATAAATGAAAAAAAATCAAATTCTCCAACCTGATCAATGTTGAGATTATTCAAAGGTGAATAAATTATTTTTGTAAATCTACAATCATCATGTATTTAGCTCATTTTTTAAATGAATGCCTTGGGAACTCTTTGATAAGAAGGATGAGAAAATAATGGAAGTATATGAGCACAAATACCAAGAAGAAAGTAGATGAATATGGTTGAACTTATTCACAAATAGAAAAGAGTAGGTTACAATCTAAATTAATTTCCTTAAAATGTCATGCAAAAATGACTATAAGATTATTGAAAAAAGTGGAAAAGTTTCATTAAAAAAATAATAAGGTAAAATATGGATATAAAAAAATTTAAGATTAAATCACACATACAAAATTTAAATTCTCATAAAATTGAAATACTTGTAATGAGGAAGGATTAATTATGTCTTGGAGTAAGGTTAATATTGAATGGGAGTTTTGTCAAGTTAACTTAGATATCAAGGGGGTTGACAAAAATAATACTAAGAGTGAATTGGGGAGTCAAGGAAATGATTTGAAAAACAAACAATGAAAATCAAAATTGTAACCAAGAAAAACATGTAAAAACTAATGTCTTGGGATTTTTTTAAGAATAATTTTACATAGGTGAAAAAACCATTATTGTATGCACATGTGAAAAATAGAATCATTGTAGTGGTTTGAAAAACCATTAATATGGCTTACAAAATTCTAGGGATATTCAAAAAATTGTTATGATAGTAACATTTTTACTATGATGATTTTGTTTTGACCATGATAGTTTCACCAAAAAAGCATTTTTTTAAAAAAATGAATAAAAATACGTATAAAATGAAAATTTTGAGGTTTTGAAAGGCTAGTGAAAGACTAAAATACCAAAAAAATATAGAGACCTAGATTTTAGCATATTTTAGTGAAGAAAATTTCATCATCATCAAATTTGTCATGAAATGTTAAATTGTATAAATATGGGGTGTGTACATTTTAATCCCTTAGGGGCACCTAGTCATGAGTTGGAGAGGGTGTTTTATCAAGTAGTTTAACACTAAAAGGAAAAAGGGAGTTAAGTAAATTAACCTTACTTATTTGAGTGGTGAAGAAAAATAGACTAAGACAACCCTATGAACAATGAGAACAAAATGATAATCAAGTGTGTTTTTATGAACAATTATAAAATACACTAATTAATTATAACATAGACAAGCTTACATACCATATTCATGGTGAACCATCCAATTAGGGGACTGAGTTTGGTGATGAGTGGTGTTACCCTATAAAATTAAAAAAATTAAGGAAAACACCATAATTGGAAATAATATTATGAAAATGAGATGTTAAAATATTTAATGTTTAAATTGTTTCATGTTCATTTATAATTTATTTATTTATGAGACATGATTAAATGTAATTTTTAAATAAAATTACCAAAAATAGAAAGTTTTAAACTACAATGGCTAGTAAATTATACTATTTATTTGAAAATTTGCTAAGAAAATATAATTTATTTGTGTATTTGAGATTTTATAACTTTTGAGCTCTAGATCTCTTGTGATGGATTTTCACCAAAGAGTACTCAAATCAATAATCACAAGCCAAATATGGTGAATTTACCAGTGGTAACAAGATTATGGAAAACACTAGTGAGTTTTATTGGCATTTGTGTGTTTTTCATAGGTTTAATAAATTTGTGCAAAATGAGCTTAGATCCATGAAAAATTAAATATAAATGCATAGATTGGTTTTGAGGAGGGAATATAGTATAAGAATGCATTTGTTTTTCATTTTTTAATGTATTTTAGGTATATTTAGGGGTTTTTAGGATTGGTCAAAATCAATTTCTAGAACCACCAATCTTTGAATATTAGTGGTTATGTTTCCATCACTGATAATTATGTAACTACCAAAAAATTTATGTTGCTCTCAAATTATTAAAATAGTTACATAACTGGTGATATATAATAAATAAAAGTTATATAAATAACAGTTATGTTTACATAACTACTACCTACATAAGGTGGTAGTTTCACCACAAGGAGAAAAGGGGATATCTTTTATCAAATTTATAGGCCAAAGGACTGATTTAGGCTATTTTTACTTAGGTTTTTAGGAATTTGTTGGAGTAGATTGAGGAATCAAGAGTGGATTCCAATGATTTTATCATAGATAATGACTAATGAGTTGGATACATTATAATTTATAAGTATACTTAGTATTTTATGAATGGATATCATTACCATAATGATCAAGTTGATTTTTAAACTTTTCACCTATTAGGACATAGACAAAAACACATTTAGATTGCCATAGAGCTTGGAAGAGTGGACTATAATTATCACTAACATTTATATACTTGTAATAATTCTATCTTTAATTAGGGTGGTGACATTAATAAAATACATTGATAGAGGTGAGGCCTCTAGTTGGATATAGTACTTCAAATATGCATATGCATCTAACATGGGTGAAATATATAGGGTTATACTAGTAAGGGTGGAGTGAGAAATGATCCAAACACTCTATACAATGATTATAGGGATTATTTAATCATAGTTCTTGGGATACAGGGGGTTATATCACCTCCTCTAGAGTTACACCTCTATAGTTAAGGTAATATAGGAGAGGGTCTAGTGATTTACCAAGGATTAGGAGGTTTTAAATCACACTTATAAGGATCTATGCATGATCTCCAGGTTGAGGAATTTATCCATTAGACACCCTACCCTCATTATGAGGTGTATTTTTTAGCACATGATATCTTACCCTTTAGGGGTGGCAATCAGGGAAGTAGGTATATCAAGGCCTCTAAGTGGAATGGTATGGCATCATTCAGGGATGTACCATAGTCAATAGGGACATTGAAAATAATAGTTCTTGTGGCTTTTCCTTATCAAGGGATGGTTGGTTTATGGGTATATGAGGTGTATACTCTCATGGTTTATGAGGGTACATGAAAATTTAAGGACATGTTCATATATTTAGAGGTGTACCCCATAAATAGGGTGACTCAAAAATATAGGATAAAGTATGTATTCAATATGCCTATTCCACATGTGGTTATGAGAAGAGAGAGGTAGATCTAAATATCCCAATTTGGGAGATTAGGGTGGAATCCCTTAATAATAGGGACTCCTATCACCATAGATTTTGAGAGGAGACAAAGAGGATGAGGAGATGATATACCAATTGTAGTAGAAACTTCAATACCAATTAGAGGTGAGCAAAAAAAAACAATAGTAAGATTAGTCACTATCATAGCAGCCAACACCATAGGTGGATCCTTATTATTAGTAACAAGCATAGGTTATAATAGGGGGAGACAAAGATCAAGTTTACATAGGGAGAGACTAGGAGCCTATTAGAGATGAGTTATTAGCAGAGGAGGTTTAGATTAGTTATGAGGAGAACTCAAATCTAGATTTGTAGGAGGGTGACCTAGGTAAAATAATGTGTTTATTTTATTACTCCATTTATTATATTTCATTAATTTATATCTCATTAACATTTTTTTATTTTTTACTATTATACATCTAATGTATGGCTACATGTTTTTCTGATTGTAGTGTCTCCTATGTAATGAAGGACCCTGGTCAATGATACGCTAGTTAGAAAGTTTCATATGGGTACTATTCTCAGTACTAATTAAATTATAATATATGAGAGTCTTCCTATCAATATATATAGGCACACTAATGTGTATTCCCATACATATCATAAATCATTGGAGCCAATTCATGAGAGGGATTGATTTCTAGCTTATAGCCTCAGGTGAAGACTATTTCTAAGATAATCAAATTGAGGGGAAGTAAGGATTATTTGATTTGTAAGAGATAAGGAGAGATAACCTCATAGGCTATAAATAATAAGAGATGTCATAGAAGGAGTTTCATCCCACATCACTCCTCAACATTGAGACATTACCACATGAGAAAAATTAGGATTTCTAGGCATTCATACTATGGAGGGGATTAATATCTAGGGGGACCTTAGGACCATGCTTATTGTAGATATTTATTTTATTATATAGGATATTTGACATATTTTCCCTTTATGGAGGAGTTTTTGCACACATACACATATTGGATTATATTGGTGATTTAACACCTTGTACTATTATTTAAGTTTTATGAATGGATTTTAATTTTTGCACCTTAGATGACTAGAAATGTGATAAAATTATATGTATCTCTAATTTTTATAATGTTATGAATATGATTATAATTTTAAAATGTGGTAACAAAGAGAATGTAAATATAATGTGATGGATTTTTACAAAACTATGCATGCATTAATGATTATCTTGTAGTGATTATTGATTTATTTAATTCACA
>JARHVA010001819.1:2875000-2970000 GCA_037957365.1 Torreya grandis
TTTATTGTTTGATGGATATATATATATTCATTTAAAAACATTCATTATGGGTTTGTGGGTGAGGGTTTTCACCCACCCACAAGTCCATAATGAATATTTATCTCGACACATGTTATGTTTCTTTCTAGTAACAATGTTTGAGTGTTATACATGTTACGAATCATGTTTTGAAAAGTTTTAGCTTTATTTATAGACCCGTTGATTCATATGGTGATATCATGTTTCATCTAGAATAAATTTTAAGTCTATTTTTATACCTTTAGGTGGTGGTAACAACCACCTATAAACCTAATAATTTACCCCTCTATGTTATAATATAGATAAAAGCATGTAGCTTTTTGTTATTAATTATAAGGGTTTAATAAATGTTGTTATTGTTTAGTCATTAATGTTGAATATGTTTTAGAACCTCCATTTTAGAATGTTTTGAAGTTTTAGTAATAATCTGGGAATAAGACATATCCTTAATAAGTTTAATTTGTAGTTGGTAATGTTAAAATATTTTTTTGACTATGTAGTAGAAAGGAATCACTTGAATTGAATATGTATAGATGTTTTGATACTCAATTAATTGTCTTAATGAGATAAAAATTCAATATTGTGTTAGAATGTGTAGATAATTGGCTATTTAATAATGATTTTAGATAATGATAAACATTTGGTGAAGGATCAATTATAAATAAACATGCATTTTTAAGTTTATAGATGTTTTTATTAGTTATGATGGAATGATTGTGGTCATTAGAAGAATTTAGCATGTATTTGTAGTGTTCTTTTGGGAGTCTTAGATATTAGTTTGAAAATGATCATGTGATATCATATATATTTTAGATAATTCTAAGTGATATTGGAATAAGATTTAGTTTGGAGGACTTTTGGGTGAATATGACTTTATCTATGGTTTAATATTAGTATAATGTTAATTTTTAAAAAATAAATATTATTATTCATTTAAAACTATAGACATTTAGACATATTAATATTCAAATCATTTATATAGTGTAATAGTGAAGGGCTTAGAGTGTATATTCATTTTCAATTTATATTTTATTGAGAGACCTAGAAGTCATAGTTAACTATTCTAGTGGATATTTTGGATCCCAAGTAGAACCAAAATAGGATATTATTTTAATTCATCATGTCTGATATTACTATTTGGTTTTAATATTATAAATATTGAGATATGTATGTGAGTTTGTCTATTTAGTTTTACACACACACACATGTATGTGTGTATGTATGAATCATCTATATAGGCATATTCATATACATGTGTGTGTGTGTGTGTGTGTGTGTGTGTGTGTGTGTGTGTGTGTGTGTGTGTGTGTGTGTGTGTGTGTGTGTGTGTGTGTGTATATATATAGACACACACACACACACACACACACACACACACACACACACACACACACACACACACATATATATACATATATACATACATACATACATACATACATACATATGTATATAAATACACACACACACATTCACACACACACACACACACACACACACACACACACACACACACACACACACACACACACACACACACACACACACACACACACACACACACACACACACACACACACACACACACACACACACACACACACACACACACACACACACACACAACTTGGGATAAAATTTTAACTATAATTGTAGTTATTATTTAAATTATTTTAGGTAAATTATATTGCCTTGATGTTTGGTTTTGATAAAATCACATATGAACATATATTGCATAAGACTATAATTATTTATAAAATGGTTTTTTATTAATTATACCTTTTCATACTGAATTATTATGATGATAAAATATAGTGAAGACTTTCATAAATTATATTGTGCTTATTTTAAACTATTTTAGATTTAATATTATATATAATTTTATATTTAATATTTTATATATATATATATACTTGGTAAGTTTATTCATAAATCATACCCCATATTAATGGATAATGAGTAATAAAAGGTAGAATGCATTTAAATAAAGTACTAATTATTAGTTAACGTGTTATAATGTAGGATGACATATTCAAAAAAGAGTATTATGTTATGGAAAATACTCAAATTCATTTTAATACTAAAACTATAATGAAAACTTTGGCCAAAATAATGTTATAGTTGTATACATTGTATGTCTATGATAACTTCTAGTTTACATGCATAATTGATGTCATAATAGATAAAAGATTTATGCCATGGTTTGTATGAATATTTTTTGTTATAGTAATTATTTAAAATAATATTTTCTATTATTTATCTATGTTCACATCATTATTATCTACCACTTTAATAAAGGAAAAGACACTCCCAATGGGGAGGTGTGTGGGGGATCACCAATCCATGGTTAAAGGAAATTTTCCTAGATGATGATCTCCCTCTTTACAACTAGATCTATATTATGACATATATATACTCATATCTACTATTTTATTTGATTATCTATAATATGAAAGATATATTGTATTATTAATTTTTTGTAAATTGAAATTATTGTATAATTTGACAAAGTCAATAATGAATGCAACCTAAATGAACATTTAATTTTAAAAATTAAATCAAAGGTTATATTTATTACTAATGGATGTTATATTATATATTATTGTACTTGAGGTTTAAATACTATTATGAGTTTCACTATTAAATCTTGCCTTCATGTGGTATTTCATACTCTTTGTATTTACATCCTTGATATTATTTAATGCTTATTAATGTAATGATATATATGATGTAGTTTTTATAGTAGATGTCTCAAATTATAATGATCATGGTATGGTATGTATGAATTTATATACAATAATAATATGCTATTAGTGACAAATAGAAATATTTTAAATGCATTAAGAAGTTTAAATTAATAATAGTTGTTTATTATTAATAAAAAATGAGTAGATTATTAGTAAACCTAGAAGGGTTATGTGGTATTAAGGCATAGGTTTAAAGACTAAAACCTAATGAGTCAACTAACGTAAACATATCTCTCCTATTTTATTAGTTCAATATGGATCATGGAAAAATTATTGTTGAAATAACTTGGAATCATGGTCATCAACTAGATTGAAATTAGCTTACACCTAGATAAGTTACAAAGATTAACCAAATCCTCATAGTCTTGATAGAAAATCAAGATAAAATAGTGGCACTAGATAATGAAGTGCATGGTAATGATGAATAATAATAACTTGAGGAACATTAGGCTAATTAGGAAGTACATAAAGATCATGAGCATGATGAAGAGAAATAGACTGTAAGAATGCAAGCGGATAAAGAGCTTCTGTGTGATATGAAAAAGGTAAACCCACCTATGTTTGATGGGATAATTTTAGGTCATGGATAAAAAGGATGGGTCCTAAAATTGATTTATTTCAAGTTTATATATTGCTTTGAAGTGACTAAATTAGTTTGGGTAACTTATCAACTTGTTAGTGAAGCAACAACTCAGTGGGCCAACAAGAAACTATAAATGGGCCTTGAATCTAACACCACCATTTGGGAGTATATTTTAGCCTTTTTAAGGGAATAGTGGATTATAAAAATATATTTTGATCATAAATTTACCAAATTAAAAAATATAAATCAAGGAGATCTATCAATGACTGAATGCCAAGAATAATTTACTAAACTCCTAAAGTATAGTCCTTAGTAACATAAGGATGAACACTTTAGGATTATGAAATTCATCATGAGTCAAGCCTAAAATTGGTTTTGAAATGGATTTTAAGGAACTAATACCATGAATCATATTTTTTATAAGGATTTTAAGTAGGATAAGAATCTCAAATATATTTTAGAGATTAATTACAATTACCAAAATAAGTTATTTCTTGAAAACCGACTTCAAAAAAAATAATTGGAAGTGTAATGGAAATTTCAAGAATATATTTAATAATAAGAATACAAAGTTTGGAAACACTTTAGGGAATAAGAAACCTAGTAATTTTTTCAAAGAATGGTTTAATGGAGGAAACTAATGTAATAAACAGGGACCACTTGGTAGATGTTTTACATGTGGAGGTGATCACTATACCAAGGACTATCCTTAGTGAAATAAGGAAGTAGATTTAAAGAGTTATTTAACATCTATAATGTAGTAATTAATCTTTTAGAAGTGTATCCATGTAGTTATTAACACTCATTAAATTAAGTTGTAATTCTCTCCCATGAAAGTGTTGGGTACATTGTTTGGGCATCATATTTAAATTTTAATATATATTGTATACACCGAATGTTTTATCTCTCCTAGTATGTTAAAAATACAAAGGAAAGATGGTCATATGAAAAATTATTGGTTGGAATAATATGATAATGAATATAAGGTCAAGGTAGACAAATGTCTCATAGAAGTAAAGGTGAACTTACTTGAATTAACCATAATAGTAGATTTATTTATAACCCTTATAGCATCATATGATGTGATCCTAAGAGTAAATTGGATTTAAAAGAATAAGTTGAAGGTTAATTATTTATCCAATAAGTTTGAATGCCTGAATGATTTGTGAAATTAGACCCAAAGTTAAGGTAAAAATAAAGAGGTGAAATTAAGAAAAATTATATCCACTCAATTTAAGAAGGCTTAGAAAAAAGGATGTCAAGTATTCTTATTCAAGATAGATGAAATTTAAGAAACCAAGGAACCAACCTTTGAAGACTACCCATTTTTTTAATACTTTTGGGATGTTTTTATATAAGATTTACTTGGATTACACCCAAAAACATAATTATAATTCATAATTAACATCATTTCAAGATTAGAGATTCAATCCAAGGATCCTTACATAAGAAAAAAAATTAGTTGAGTTAAAATTCCAGTTAAAATGCCAACTATAGGGAATGTTGTCCAAAGGGTTGATTTAATCAAGTGTTTCACCATGGGGTGCACCAATAGTTTTATAAAAAAAAATAGGGATGGAATCTTTACCTATACATAGATTATAGAATGTTGAATAAATCAAATATCAATAATAGGTATCCCCTATGCCAAATTTATGACCTTTTTATCAAATAAAAAATTCCATAGATTTTTTGAAGATTAAACTGAGAGAAGGGTACCATCAATTAAGGATCAAGGAGGAATACATTCCTAAAACAACCTTTAGGATAAGATATAAGCATTATGAGTTTTCCATGCTCCCTTTCATGTTAATGATTACACCTACAACATTCATTAATCTCATGTAAAATTTATTTAAGTATTACCTTTATCATTTTGTGCTTATTTATATTGAGGACATTATTATCTATTCTAATAGTGAATGAGAGCATATTGAGCATTTATGTTTGGATTTATAGTGTTTGTGAAAGAATAAGATCTATATAAAGTTGTAAAAGTGTAAATTATTAAATAGAAGGGTGAATTATCTAGTTCATATTTTATCTACAGATGTAATTTTAGTATATCTAACAAATATTTAGCATAACTAGGCAATGTTATAGTTATTGTACAATAAACTATTCTAGTTTAGTTATCAATGTTCACAATTTTTATCTACCCATTCATGAAGGTAAGGTCCACTTATGGTGGGTGGGTGTGTGGATGACTGTCAATCTATTATTGGAGGAAAAATGCCTAGATGATGCTCTCCATAATTATAGTTTGATATATATATTTTAGAGATATAATCAAGGATACTATTTGATTTGATGATTTGTACTATAAAAGATATATTGTATTATTAAAATTTTATAAATTTACATTATTATATAATCTAAAAAAATTAGCAATGCCTGCAAACAAATGAATATTTATTATACAAAATTACAATAGTGGATTTATTTATTTATTATGGATGTTAAATTCATTTTTTTTACTTGAGGTTGAAATAATATGTTGGGTTATACTCTTAAAACCTACATATTATTTATATATTTACACCCTTGAGAGTAATTATTACAATATGTCTCAAATGATATTCAATATATTATGGTATGCATATATGCATATAAATTATGAATATGATATTAGTACAAAAAATAAATGTTTTAAATGCATTAATAAATTATGATTTAATAACAAATGATCATTATTAATTAAAAAAAATTATTGAGTAGCTTCTTAGTAAACCTAAAATATCATGGTTACATGTAAATAAGGGATTATTAATTTGGGCCTAAGGTGGATGAATGAAACTAGACAATACCTTAATCGTAAAGCATCAAAAAATGTTGAATGATGTTAAAGAGAGTTTTTAATCAAGATGATAAAATAAATGTAGGAATTATTTTTGATAGATCTATAATGAAATCATTGTTTCCCAATGGCCTAAGATTAGATTGGATGCTAACCATCATAATGCATATGAAAAAATATTCATTTGGTGGTAATCCATTATTTTATTGATAACACTAATCCTCATTTATTTCTAGTTATACAATGCCCATCATCTTATTTTTCCCTTGGGGTCCTAGATGGGAAGCCACATTAGAGTTACTAGGTGCAAAATTAGAGGCTTCAGTATAATAGGTACATGTAAATAAGGGATGATGAATGAGATTATATCATGCTTAACTATGTGCATTATGTTTTGTTTTGGTTAAGAAATAGGTTTTGATATATGCACAAGTTGAAATTTTGGGGAACCAAAAGATTTATTGATGGGTTTTGTGGGTTTACATTAGTATTCCCTAAGAACTTGTCTATGATGGTTTAGAATTGGTTATAAGTGAGTATTTAAATTAAAAAAATTATATTAAATACAAACATGAGTATCACTACTAAGGATTTATTGAAAAAGTAGTAGTCATCAAGATTGTAATCCCTAGGCCTTTGGTTTTGGCCATGTTAACTGAACCTTTGCTGATTATTACATTGGTAAAAGTGTGAGTTCTCTTTTTTCTCCATTTTTTTAAGATAGTCATGGAATTCATTTTCAAACTAAGTGCTGTGGGGAAAGGATGGTTAATATATACTACATGAACTAAAAGGGGAGGTTCTTGGTTCCACACACCTTTTTTTTTAATGTTATTATTATTGGTGGGCTAACTTTGATTATTATTTACATTGTTTTTCCTCTTTGCCTAATTCATAACATAATTTATAGAGTCATTAAATTTTTTGTTCATAATATTAGGGTCTTGATTAATGGGTTTATTTTTTATTTTTTGATAACACTCTTTAATTTTGTTATCAAAAATTAATTTATGATTATATTTTTAAGTATTACAACCACTATCAATGGATTTTTATTATATTTAGATAGAATTATCAAGTCCTTCATAGGACTTGAAAGGGAATTTATTAATGTCTTCACTCATCTCTTTGTTGAGAGAAAGTAAAAATAGTATGCATAGTTATCTCTCATGCATGTGTGGGGTGTTGGCTATGGAGCATAAGACTTACCACCATCTGGTAATGAAATTAGCACTATATTCATTGGATTATTGATTGATATGTAAGAAATATAATATGTTAGTCTTGATTAAAATTTTAATATCAAAGGGCTTAACAAACTCATATATGAATTTATAGAATGAATGAATAGAGGCCTCAAAAAGGATATAGTACCAATCAAGTGTGGTTCCTTATAATTTATTTGGGAATACCTTGGATACTACCACATCCCATGATATAATCTCTCTAATAGTAATTGCATATGATTTCACATGTGCATTGGGATCTTCCTTCACTTTATACTTAGGGATTTTAGGTTGGGAATGTGGTTAGAGGGCCCCTCATATGTTTTTGTTGAGGGGTTCTTTCAAATATTTTTGTAATTCCCCAGGGCATTTAAATCTATCAAAAGCACACATGGATGAGCCTTAGGTAAATGGGTGGGGTAAGAAATGGGTACAATTATTTTAGGATAAAAATATGTGGGTTTGGAATATGGGGTAAAATATGTTGATAAGTAGTTATCCACCTATGTATATTTTGAAAATATATATTATTAATGAGGTAAAGTGTTAGAATAAGAACTAATATTTGACACCTAAAAATATGGGGCGTATGTGGGAAACACATTGGCTAGCACATGGATATGGGAAGTGATGAGTGGTAGTGCATTATTCACCACATTATGTGGAGGAATGTATGGGAAATAAATTCCCACATGTAATTTATTAGGGGTTGATTATAAGGAAGGATTTTATAAGCTAAAAGTTTGGGGAATCTATAAATAATAATGTTTCCTGAATATTGATTTTAAATGTATTTAATTGTAGGTTGATTAGCTTGGTAGTGTGGCAGATAATAAGTTTCTATAAGGATGGGAATGAATGAGTAATGACCTTTATTATAAATTTTATAAGTTTTCCCTCATTGTAGAGAGGCTTAATTTATATCTAGACCCCTAATCTAGCCTCCTAAGGTGGAGATGAGCTCACTCAATAAATAAGTGGTGTTAGATTTGGGAATATCCTTTTTGTAAGATTTAGAAGGGAAGAATTGATAGCCATTAATTAAATATTTTGTGTTGAAGTATTCAATATGAAGCATTATGGGGTATTCATGAGGAAAGGAAGTGTTTTGGTTATTGATGGAGAGATGTAAGGGAAATTTTATTTTGTTTAGCCCATCTTCTATATGGTGAATTATTTGAATTTATTAATTAAATCTTCCTCTACTTTTTTCATCCAAGATTTGTAATTTAATATGTAGTCTATTTATAATATAAGGGTAAATATAACCTATAGTAGGAAGGTCACATTGTCATATTCTTGGTTGTTTTTTTAAAATATGAACATAAAATTTTAAATAGGTCCCTTCCCTTTTAAAATGAGTAGGAAGAAGACCAAAAAGGGCCAAGAGTGAAACTAGAACAATGGGTCTAATAGAATGTTTTTAATCAAAACAAAAACAAAAACTAAAGATAAATAAAAAAATAAAAAAATCTAAACTTGAATAAAAATACTAAAATATAGGACTAATTATCTATTCTATTAAGGACATCAATATATTCAATCACCAGATCATTGATGGTTTTAGCCATGTCTCCACTTGCACATTTTTATTCCTCTATTTGCTTTTCTTTGATCCCTTTGATCATCCTTTGGCTATCATGGATATCTTTACCAACCTTGATCACTTGAACACTTTAAAATTGGAGATACATTTTTTATTGTTAACTTGATGATATGAATAACATGCATGATATCTTCATTTATCTAAAACTTATCACTTTTTAATTTGGGAATTTTACCTTCAAGCTCCCTCATCTTCTAGAAGAAAGTGTCCTTATCACCTACAACCTTTTGAAGGATAACATGGTTTATGCTCCTAACCAATTTAATTTTAAAATTATTTATATATTCATTAATTCAATCATTCTCCTTCATAGTCTAGTTTAGCATTCAATTATGAAGATTTGAATCCTACATCATGGAACCAAGTTTATTCTAAACCACTTCACCACTATCTTACTATAAATTTCAATAAGGGTACCATAATTATTAATTTACTAATTTAGTATTAGGTTTTTATTTTTAGGAAGAATTTTATAGTTTATGCTCCACATTTGGAATGAAATTTTTGTTCCAAATAAATAATTTTACCTCACTTGAAACTGGTGACTCCTTTTATATCTCTTAAGGTTAAATTTTATATAAAACTCTTATTTATATATATTCAAGGGTTATATAAATACACATAAAATAAAGTGAAGAGAGGAGACAAGGTGGAGGAGAAAAGATGATAACACAAAATGTGAACCCTTGCGCATATGCACACACACACACACACACACACACACACACACACACACACACACACACACACACACACACACACACACACACACACACACACACACACACACACACACACACACACACACACACACACACACACACACACACACACACACACACACACACACACACACACACACACACACACACACACACACACACACACACACACACACACACACACACACACACACACATATATTATACACTCTAAAAGTTACATAGTAACCTTCACATACTTGACCTATTGAGGTACAACTGAGACAATTGATAAATTAATGGTGGAGTGTTTAGATTAGATAGGTTGGTGTGGTTATGGGATTAGTGATATAAGGTATAGAATAATGGGTTATTTAGGTTGAAGTATATGGATAATATTTTTCATTATTGGTGGAGAGGGATTATTTTTATAATACCAAAATAGGTAATATATATAATTTTTCCCATTTAGAGTATAAAATTAGGAGGATATTGAATTCCAAGAACCCTTAATGTGGATTAAGACATGATATCAATTTTTTTTGTTAATGTTTGGCTTAGTTAATTAGAATAATTAGTATAAGACCCTAGAGATTTGGTTGGCATGATAAGGTAAATTATGGCCATCCAATGTCATCTAAAACATGAAATAAATAAGATGAATATAGCCTCGAGGATAAATCAAAGGTAAGGGAAATATCAAACATGAATATTATTTACTTACCAGGATAGGATGATCACTATGGTTGGGAGTTATATTAAATGAACTTGTTCATCAAATTAATCAATCTAGATGATTATGAGGTTTAGGATTGGGATGGAATATAAAGCTTCAAGTTTTATTTTAAAATCAATGTCACTTTTATGGGAACCTACTAGAGTGGGTGCTTGTACTCTAGGAAATAGGCCTACCCTATAAAGGTAAGGTTGCTTTGTGAGGGTCATCTAATGGTGAGGCAAGGTTGGGTTGAAATGATTAAGCATATACCTTTTATTGTATGTGTTCATGGATATTTATTTCTAAATATTGATAACATTTTTTTTCACTTGTGCTCCTACTAATGCGATTTCACTCAAGTTTGTTTAGATTTTATTTATGTGTTTTACAAAGGTTTTCACAAATAGAAATTAAACTACACAAATTATTGAAATAAAATTACATGAAATGGATGAAATGAAAAATTGAAAGTAAAATGAAATGAAATGTTTTTCTCTTTTTTTTTATTTTTTAATTTTTCAATAATGTAATGCTAAGATTGAAAATTAACTAACAAATGATGTAATTGTAGATTTTGACTTTCCATATTTTAAAAGATGCAAGTGTTAAATTTTATTCTCCTTATTTTTAATATGAAATTTTTAACTACATGAAATCAATGAAGGATATTATGAAATTGATATTTTAAATGTGAAAATTAGGAATAATATCTACAACCTACATTAGGTTTTTCAAACACAACTTATACATTTTTAAAAATCAATCCACACATGTAAGTTAAAGTACAAGTTTTATAACTTTTGGACTACTAAATGTGAAAATAGATTATTTAATATTTAATAAATTAAAGTTTAAATTTATTATTATTGTATTTGTAACAATTTTATTTTATCATGAAAATGGATAGTTAAATTCTAAAATGTAATTTCATCTTTTCTATATTTTCCAGCTTTTAAGGTTTGTGTGTGCATGTGCATGCACACATGCACATGTGTGTGTGTGTGTGTGTGTGTGTGTGTGTGTGTGTGTGTGTGTGTGTGTGTGTGTGTGTGTGTGTGTGTGTGTGTGTGTGTGTGTGTGTGTGTGTGTGTGTGTGTGTGTGTGTACAAGCACGCGCGTGTGTGCACATGCATGTGCACACATTTACATGCTAAAATAAAACTATTTTTCTAATTTACCTAATATTTTATTCAACCAATACATAGATATAATGTAAGTTATATTTTTCTTTGATATTTCTATATGTGTTTAACCCTGATTTGGATGTGATTCCTACTTGGGTAGATGGAACTAATGATATAGAAATGATAGGTCACAATGGTGAATATCATATCTACATCAAGCCAATTAACATACTAAACTTAGATGTACTATAAACTTATTTATTAAATTGAGATAGGATATTAATGGAAATTAAAATTAGGCTAGGAATATAAATGTCATAAAAGAGTGCACTTAGCTAGTTCTGATGCTAGCATAGTGTTGGATATAGAACATAGATAAAGTAAGTAAGAATATTGTTCTAGAACAATCATCAAATTTTAGATCTAGTGCCTCTATCTCTCTAAAGATATGCATCAACTTGGGATAGTTGCATCAATAATACTATTTAGGTTTGATGCTAGTGCTAAATATAAAATATATACTAGAACATGATGCAACCACCTAGAAGCTTCTAGGTTTGTCATTGCCTTTAATTTGATGCATTCAAATCTAGGTCATGGATTGTCACTCTTGGTAAAATGGAAAAACCCTATATTTCCACATTCAATGTGACCTTGGGGGAAAATGGTTTATTGGTAACATGGTGTTGAAGTGACACAAAATGAACCCATTTTTAAATGGTGATACCGACATAACCAATACTCTAGAAGAGGTCCTCAAACTCATGTAGTTTTCTCCTACATGTTGGATTGTGTGTGAATCATGCAATGTGTAAAGTAAAATAGTCACGTATCTTTTATTTTAGAAAATGTGATCTTATGAATACTCCTTTAGTACTTAATAAATGTAGATAGGTTATTCATTTGATAGATATCAAAATAAGGAAGAATATAAAATATTTTGGTAACTTGAGTGCTCTTTTGGTATGATTGTTAGGTAAATAATGAATGAGGGTTTATATTATATTTATAGAAATCCTATCAAGAGATATATCACCTTAAATCACTTAATAATACCATTATAATATGATTCATTTAGAAATTGGATGAATTTAGGTCACTAAACACTTGCAGTAGGGTAGAATAATAACATTGACACTATTGTCTATCTTAGACATTAGTGTTTAAGGAAAAGGATAGTAGTATCATGCTTAGAAATTTCGTTATATGATAAGTATATTTTAATTATTTTGGGAAATATGGGATGTTTGTGTCATCAATATAAGGTAGGTCAGACTAAGAGATAGTCCAAGGGGAACAAGAACTAGAAACAAGGATTGGGGAAACAAGGCATGTGTCTAACTAAAAGGAAGAACCAAGGTATAAGTTTTACAAGTTTACAAGACTGATCTGCTACATAATCAAAAAATATCATATACATTTCCTACGATTTAATCTAGAAAAAAATTACTAGTTTAAAGGAAAGGAATAAGTACTTGGGTGTGTATGCAGATCTTGTCTTTACTTGAGTTTAATTTGAGTGTTTTGATGGTGACTAGACTAAAACCAAGAGCATGTTTTTTATTCTATATTTTAAACTTTGGTTTTATAGGGACCTAAAAACTATTTTTCATCAAGAAAAAATTACAATCAAGACAAAAAGAAATTAAGCCTACCCAACCTATCAGACATAGAAAGTTATCAAAATTTCAGAAAAAAAGACCTAGATAAAACCTAAAAGCAAAGACACCTATTAAATTTCCATGAATTTACTCTCCTTCCTACTACCACCTATCTTATTATTTGTACTAATGCTTATCATCCCTATAGTTTTATTTCCCTAGCCTTTCACCATATTTTCTCCTTATTATGTTGATCATTTTACCTTTTCAACCATTAGTTTTCATTTATTATTACTAAAGATCCTTGGGGTGATGGCGAGGATTTATTTTCCTTTTGGGGTTCCCTTTATTTTACCTCATTATACCATTTTTATTTCCCATGTCCCTTCACTTATCTCATCAATTTATTGTTCAAAATTGTCTCATTTTTTCATGTATTACACCAACTACCTACCTAGTTTCTATAGATTGTCATGGAGCTCAGTTAACTTCTACCTGTAACCCTCTAAAATATGGGCTACATATTCATCCCTCCACCAAACCTTTTCTTTCCTTTAATTCATGGATCTTGATGTTAGGGTTTTCAATGTCCTATTGGAACTGAAGACTTTTATTGACTTTTTTTTTAGCTATTTTATGGGGAAGAAGGATTATGAGCTTTTCTTTTTTCCTTCTTCCCTCCCTCCTGTGGGTGAGTCAAGCAATTGAAAGGAGAGGTCACTTTTTATTCTCTAAATAACTATATCTATGTTAGATTTATTATCTCTATTATTTTCCACTATATGTATTCCTTGGCTTCTCATGGGGTTCAGTCATTTAGTGATAAGGATAATTAATCCTTGGTGGATTATGTTAGCCATGGTTTTTTCCTAGAAGGATAGGACTATGGATTCTAGGGACATGAGGAGATAGTATGGTAGACTAATACTATGCCATTTAAAATGATTAAATAAAAAGAAATGGTAAAAAAAATTGGTTGAATTTGCCTTCCAAAGTTAAGTAGCACATTACCTATAAGCAAACATCTGACCATATCTATGGGAGGTCAACCCTTGGAAATCCCTTTTTGTCCATTTGGTAGATGGTGTCTATCTTAAAGAAGGCCTGCATGAGATCTTATTTATTCCACTTATCTTTGAAGGCCTTTGTGCCCTTGTAATACATTATGGTAACATCCCTAATGAGTTCCTTAGATACTTCCATAGTAACTCCCCTAAAGGTCATATGGTGTTGTTTTTAGCCTACCATGAAATCCCTAGAAAGAATCTTGTCAAGCCCTTCAATCCTGAGAATAAAATCCATGAGTTTTCCATTTTGTAAATTAATCCAAAAATTTTGGTCATCTTAGACTTTGACACAAGAAATTGGTTTACAATATCCCCTATCTCCTCCCATACTATTATTTTTTTCTACTTATACACTAAAGATTGCTATGGGCTAAATAGTATTCCAATATTCAAATGTTTTGTTTTATTCCATAGTCATTGGTAAGAGGCTTTTTGAAGTGACGTATTTCATCATTAGGTTCAAATTTGGTGTCATTATTATGACATAAAGTGAGTTTAAACCTTTTTATAATCATGATTTTTACTTTCACATACATCCTTGCCACAAGTTTAAGGATCTTGGAGTTTTGCATCATTATTGATCAAAGGGTGGATATGAGATGGGATGTTGAGGGGTTCAATCTACATGGAGAGTTATAATTTGAGTATGCTCATATTTTATAAGATGTCTTCCACTATGTTACCTTCTTAGAATATGTGTGATAACATACACTTTATTGAATAAAGGATACATATGATGTCAGCTATGATTTAGTTAATTGTGGAGGATGGTTGGACCTTTCCTAATTGGGCATGTTAGATGTTGATCAAGTCCCATTATATAGATATATTAGGTATGTTTAGTCAGAATTAAATTTAGATGCCCTAGATAGAAACTTTGGCCTTAAATACATGGTTAGATTAAGCTATCATTGGCCCCACATAGGCCATAATTATTCTCCTTGACTCATCTCTAATGACTCCACCTACTCTTCCCTACCATGATTTACTTTAGATGCTCCATAATAATTTAGCTTTAGCCACTCCTATAGGGGGTGATACCATTTTATGAGCCTCCTATATAGATTAGGATTGATGGAAGGGGGTATGAGATTCCATTTTTTTAAATGATTTTCTCTTCCTTAGAAGGTCCCAATTTGTCATTCAGTATCATTGTCCATAAATTCTCTGTGATAGCGGATTGGAGTCTATAGAAGGAACTCAAGGGGGTGAAACATTTATGACCAAATATGTAGGCATTTATTTTAAACTAAATGAGCCAAAAAAAAGTGGGGAAGGGAAAGAAACTAGAGGAATAAAAAAGAGGGGAGATTCAAGGTGGGTTTCCATTAGATGATAAGGTCTAGGATTGAATAGGGCTTAACCCAAGATAAGTTGAAATGATAAAAGAGGATATTTTAGACTTAGGACTAAAATAAAAAATTAAGGAATAAATGATTAACTAATTCTAGTGGTTATTTTTAAAGGGTACACTTTTTGGGGATGGTCATCTCCCACTTTTCTAGATTATCAATAGTAAGAATTTTGTTATGGGCTAAGAGCTAGAAAAATATGTTCACCTTATGAGTAAGGTGTTTAATCTAAGATTTTTGTAGTAAGCCAATCATCTGATTGAGCTAAGTTATCAAAGGAGCCTAATTTGACTATGTACTCTCTATTTTATTTCACAAGCTAGAGGAGAGTATCTTATTTTGGGAACATAGCTATGTGAATCTTCTAAATTTGGGAGTTAATGTTGGAAATTTCTTGGTTAATTTCCATGAAGTCAGTCATTAGAGGAAAATTAATCCATTTTATTTTTCCATTAGTTCATACCCAATAATATTTTACCTTAGGGCCTATATAGGATTTAATGGTTTCCTTTAGGGTAATCCATAGGGGTGGGAAGCCAAGGGGGAGGGAGAGAGCTAGGGCTCTTCACAAAAGTCCACCTTTACTCCATTTCCAAATTTTTATCTACATCCCTTATTTAGAAGAGAATTTGAGATTGAGATAGAAGTCTAAAAGGTAGAGCCATCTATGGGGGCTTCTTCCTAAATAAAAATAACTTCTTCCTAATCCTCTAGTTATTTAACTTTGATAATGCTTGTCAAGTGGTTATCTTCCTTCATTACTTTCCACCCAAATGCAATAGATAGGGCTTGATTGATGCTTTTAAATCTTCTAATACTAAGTCATTCAAGTGCCTTTAGGAGCAAAATTTTATCCCAATCAACTAATGGGAATCTAAATATTCCTTATGTACCCCTCCATATGAAATTTTGTTGTATCTAATCAATTATGTCAGAAGTTTTGTTAGGGATTTAGAACAGGGTCATAAAGTAGATTGGGATACTTTGTAAGGAAATTTTTAGGAGTTTAATCTTGCCCACCTATGATATAAGGGTTCCTTTCTATCCCACTAGATTTTTATATATTTTTTCTACAAGGGGATTCCACATATCCCTATGCATTTTACCTTCAAACAATGGCATACCAAGGTATTTTTTGGTAAGCATGCTGATTTTTCATCCTATGATTATTGCTAATCATTTTTTTAGGGATGGAAAGATGTTCAAGAAGAAGGCATAGATTTTGTTTAATTTGATACATTAGCCTAAATATATTTCATAATTTACAAATATGTATTTAAATGTTAAAGATTATAAAATAGAGGTGTCTCCAAGAAGGAATGTGTCATCTATGGATGACCAGGTCTATATTTTATGTCACCCTTAATCCTTGAATTAATTTTTTTTATGTAAATATAATAATGTCTATACCTAATGTTTTAGCCATCAAGATAAATAGGTAGGAGAAAGAGGGTCTCCTTGCCTTATGACCTTGTTGGCTACAAATAATCCTTTAGGGACTCCACTAATCAATATGGAATATGTGGAATTGGAAATGCAACTTTGGATCAAACCCTTAATATCCACTTCAAACCCAAACTTTTTGATTGCATTGTATAAGAATCTCCATGATACTCTATCATAGGATTTATTGATATTAATTTTTAGAAATATTCCTTCTCTAGTGGAGTTAGCTATCTAGTTTAGAGTTTTATGGATGATTATGATACTGTCTATGATCTATCTACCCATCATAAGTGTTCTTTGTTATTTGATTATGGATCCATCAAGTAGGGGTTGTAGGTGGGTGGCTAATGTTTTTACACAAATTTTACATTTTTTATATTAAATTCTTATGGGTCTAAAGTATTTTATCTAATTTTTATCCTATTTCTTGGGGATGAGAACTAAGAAAGTATTGTTTAGTTCTTTCAAGATAGTTCTTACCTTGAAAATGTGCATACCAAAACCTCCACCTCAGAATGGATTATGTCCTAGAATTTCTAAAATAAGAGGTGGAATCCATTATAGATAGGGGATTTGTTACCTTTCATATATAATATTGCCTATCATACTTTATCTGGTGATGTGGGTTTGTAGAGTTCACAATTATCCATTAGGGATATAAATTGGGTGATATTATTCAGGTGGCTATGTTCCACCTACCTATCACTTGATTTTATTTTTCTTAACTGACTTTTAAAGTGTTGAATGATTTTTTCATTGATTACATCTTCTTCCTATATTTGGAACCATATTTAAGGAGTATTTCTAATATTCTATTAAAATTCCTATTTCTAGATGTCAATTGGTGGAAAAATTTAGTGTTCTTGTCCCCTTATTTTGGCCAAGTGAATCTATAATTTTATTTATAGAAGGCTTCCTTTTTAGCATCTAGATTGTGGAAGGAGATTATAAGGTTTTCACGATATTGGCCAAATTTTCATAATTTCTATTGGTTTCCATTTGATCCTCTAGGATTCATATTTATTCTTTAATGTTTCTCTTTTGGATGAATATAGCCTCAAATACCTATTTAACCAAAATCTATCTTTTTATTTGATTATCTTTTTTATGGCTAAAATGAACATGGTCATTCTATCTAATGGTTCCCTCCACCATTTATTTATAGCATTGTGAAAGTCCATATGATGTAACCATAGGATTTTGAATTTTAAAGGGAGTTTTTTAATCTTTAGAGAGTTTTTCACCTTAAAAATAAATTGGCTTGTGTTCTAATCTGATTATTGGTAGGGAGGAAATAGAGATGGATAAGTGTAAGTCCTAATTGATGGAGACCAAAACTCTATCGAGTCTGACTTGTATGATATTCTCCCCCACCTTTCTATTAGACCAAGTAAAGGGATTGCCTCTTAGGTCAACATCCACTAATATAACACTAATGATTAATTAATATTAATCTACCATTTTTTCCATGAAGTATAAGGTCCCTCCTTTATTTTATGATTATTTAATGGCATGTTAAAGTCTCTAGTCACTATACATTTCCAATCATTACACTCTTTTCTGAGTATTAATAGTTCATCCTAGAGTTTTTTTTGCCCTATTATAGTTATGGGGGCATAACTATTAGAAAGAATCAACTCTTCCTTGTTATATTTATCTTTAAACAAAATACCTCAGTGGTGATTGTTAAAAGTTAAAACTTGTCCATCTAACCTTCTAATGTCCCATAGGACCACTAGTCCTCTGAAGGTCCCTAAGGATCTTATTCTAGTGTTATAAACATTGAAATATATCTGACTACTATAATTATTTAGATTTATCACAAACATCTTAGTTTCTTGTAATGGTATTATTATAGGGTTATGTTTATTTTTCATGTTTATGACCAACCTATGTTTGTTAGGGTGGTTGAAGCCCCTTAAGTTCCATGAAATGAGATTTATTTTTTAGTATTTTTGAAGTGCCCCTTAAGGGTTTATTTGATTCACTTTAGCTATCTCTTTTGTAGTTTATTTTTTATTGATTGAAATGTTGCAAACCCTCCTTACATATCTTGGTGTTTTACCCACATCAAATTTTTTCCTCCCTCTTTTAGATTTGATGGGTGTTAACTTGTCCTCTTTGGATTTGATACCATTTTTAGGTAAGGGTAAGTTGGAAAATTGGCCTTATTCTTTGATTATCTCCTTCCCAATTAAGGTCTTAGTAATAGGAGAGGAAATGTCATCATAAGGGGTGGGTTGGTAGAATGTCCTTCTTAGATTTAAACTTGGGTGATTGGTGTCCTAGTGTAACTATGTCATTGTTGTTGACTAAATATTTAGGAGTGGTATTCTTGAGATCATCATATATAAGATTTGGATAGGCTAAGTGTAGTGATAAACAATCCATCATCAAACTATCCTCTATAGGTTTGCTTAGGAGACCAATGTTGAAGATATTTTCCTTGGTAAAACTACCAGAGAAGGAGGAGTTGGCTAAGGGTTTAGCAATGGGTGTCATAAAAAGGGAGTAAAGGGGGAGGGTTGGGTCATTTAGGGAGGTGGATCCACAAAAATTATAAGAATTATCAAGGAGGGGATTAGGGGTCAGGGAATTGCATGTTATAGTGTATATAATTGGGGTTAAAAGTACATAAAATAGAATGAAATTGAAAAAAAAGGATTATGAGTACACATGTGTGTCAATGTAACCACCTTGACTATTATACAATTGTTTTTCAAAATATGTATCATTGTAAGGATCTAAAACTGAGATTAGGATAAATATATAAAAATGTTTAAAGTGCATGTATCTAATGATAGAGAGAGAGAGGTTAGAATGTATAACCCCCAAATTTAGAGTAAAAGTGAGTTACCACCTAGTAATTGATATTAGCTCAACCATTCAACCCAATTATACTTATATTTTAAAGAGTTTGGATGATCAAGTACAAACTAAAAACTTATCAAGATTGAGTGATCTAATCACCTAAACCATATCCAAAGGTGAACCTAGCTTGTTAAATCCCATAAAATTCTATAGGGTATTATTATGTGAAATAGTTTTATAATATAAGATTTATTTATATTTTTTAATATTAGGCACATGTTGCATAACATATTCACCTTGGATATGTTTCATGATGAAACTATGTATAACAATGGTACCCTATATATAATTATGCCATAAATCTGTATCATAATCATATACCTATTTGCTTTAGATAATTTGGATAACTGTGTAAGTTAAAAAACATTCCCACACTATATATGGATAAATATAAAACCTATATAAGTACCAATATGGAGGACATGTTTCCAAAACATGCCCTGACTATAAACTAGATATGTTGAATATTGAGTAGGTATGGATAACATTCTTTCAATGCATGTTCCCATTGAAATTGTGAATTTATATAAGTACCCTAATGAATGAATGTGGAGAACATGATTCCAAATCATACCACCACTAAATCTAAAAACTATGAATGTGTAAGTTATATACAAATAAAATACAATCAACCTATAAATCAATCCTATCTCAAATAAGATAAATCACACTTACACTTCCACTTGTTGGTACATTTAGACAATAAGGGTCATGACCAAGATGGATCTACTAGACCTAACCAAGGGGTCCCTTACCACAATAATGTCACTATAGAGAGTTTCAAAGCCTCTCATCAAGCAACACCATGTGATAACCATAGTTAGGTCTTATTTTTTCTATATTCACTAAGTAAATGAAAAGTGAAGTAAAATATAATTTAGTGCTTACAAAATCTTCTAGCACAAAGTGGGGGTAATAAAAATAAATATTAAACATGCATAGAATATCTATACTTAAACCAATGTATAGGAAATCCTAATGCATGGGAGATAAGCATATAAGATAAAAAATGTAAATCTATCTAATTTAAAAAAAGGAGGAACAAAGTTAGGAATACTTACTTTTGAAGATGAACCCACCAAGCCTCAATCTCTCCCATAGATAACGTGCTTCTCAAGAGGTTGGAGTGGCATGTAGAGATAACAAGGATAAGTCATTTCTATGCTACACAACTTCTCTATTGATCAAAATAATTCTCCATAAGACAATATTTGTATCTCTAAGTATAGTATTGAAACCCTAAACAATGCTCCTCAAGTAGAATGGTGGATAAGCATATGCATAATATATGATGTTCTTCTTCTTCTTTTCCTAATAAATGGTAGAAATGAATGTGTTTATATTATTAAATCTACCCTAAAGCCTTTTAAAAATTTATCCAATAGAGTCATCCCAATCAACCCTATATCATTAATTAATAAAATCAAGTTAGGTTCTAAACTAGGTAATATAAGGTTTACAGAGTCCTGTAATGTGAAACTATAATTTAAGTACAGGGTTAGCCTAGTTGAATTTGTTTAGTAATTCAATAGGTTCAACTAGGCTGACCTTGTACTAAAAAAATTAAGAACCAATAGATTGAGACTCAATAGGTTCTTGTAAGAGGAAAAGCATTGACAATTAATAAAGTTTTAAAATATTATGTTTATACATATTCCCCACTTAAATCACATCACATGTCACACAGGTTTAATTGGGATGTTTTTTGGGAAAATAACATCACAACATGCAATGTTGAAGCTAAATAAGTTGTATTAAAAATTGAATAAGTTAAATGAATGGATAGTATTTTAAAAAATACTTTTACTTACCTAAGTGATATATAAAATGAATGAAGTGAAATAAATGTGAAGGTGTCCAATGTATGAAACATTAGGTGAACCTATAAAAATTAGAGAAATATCAATTTTTTTACAAAATAAAAATGTAATATGTGAAAAGATTCTCTATAACATCATGATTATAGAACATCTTATGTTTCAAAAAAATAGATATTTAAAACAAAGTTATGGTAAAAAAATGGAATCTAATTGTAAATATTTAATAGGTAAATAATTTTTAATAATAAATATAAATATCATTAAAATAAATTCACTTTTTATTTTACTATTTTGAGAAAATATTGCTTTGAGAGACCCATTTCGAGCCTAGACAGTGATCATGGTGACAATATGATAACTATGACATCTAGTAGGCATAACGGTCATATCGGGTGCAACATAGGTAAGGGAAAAATTAATTTCATATTTTTGGGAATTTTTTTTGAAATTAAGCTAAATATAGAAAAGTGGATGGTCAACAAAATCTATACAATGAAACTGGCCCTAGGAAAGTTTTAGGCAATTTAGTGGTAGAATGAGGTACTAGATATGAAAATATCAAACCACTAAATGCCTAAGGCATTTAAGGTAAATGATCAAAAATTCACCACAAACTAATAATAGATTCAACCCTATCAACTTAGTTTACAAGGTGAGGAAAACATATGGGCCTAACTTCATGTAGAAGGATGATATGGTATCACTAGAGATGGATAATTGTGTAGGAGTGGTCCAATCTAGTTGGAAATAGGTAGATGGCTAACATAGTACCCTATGGCTGTAGTTCATACTATGTGGCCGATATATTTTGTTAAGGGAGGATCACTATGTCCCATAGGGCTAATATAATATGTTAGAACTAGAAAAAGTCAATATAGTATCAAATAGACTGATAACATCTAGAGGAATGGGCTAAATATGTACCAAATGGATGATGTAGTATGACAAGAACATGATAGGTCTGATTTAGTATCAAATAAGCCAATGATGTAGGAAAAGGGGAAAATAAGAAAACTAGATCAAACAAGATAATGAAGTAGTTAATTTGTAATTTTTTAATATTGTTTAAAACACATTTATTATTATGACATTGAGATCTAATAAATTTTATGTGTTTTAATGTGTTGTAGATATGATAAATATTTTAGTGCTTGATGGATGTGTCCTAAATACTAGATTTATTGGATTATTTATTTAATGTGGATAAATCTCAACTAGTTGCCTTAGATTTGGAGTTATTATAGAGATGAGACAGATCTGACTGAGTGTTGATTTTGTTGTCATGTTCCTAGGATCATGGGAATGATTGATAATAAATTTATAATGGGAGGTGGAGGGGGATACTATAGAGGTGGAGATTACCTTGGAGTATGTCCATGCATTTTTTTGACTTATTATAGATGAGACATTAGTGATTTATGATACACCAGAGTCAGAGGATGAGATATGAGCCTTAGTCCAATGGGAGACATACTGGGATAGGATCTATCTTGGGTTACATGTTAGTTTATTAAATGTTTATATCATGTCAATTATATATATCTATAAGTTCATGATAGGTCTTGTGATAGCACAAGTGTTGTGTCAAAAGTTAGATGGGAAGGTAACATTTTACATGATAGCCTTGTGTTTGTCTATTTTGGATCAAGGAGCTTTATATTATCTTGGTTATATCATTTAGGTCTAGATCATGTATGATATGTATGGGATGATGACTTAGGGACACAATATGTTGGGCCTTATAATTTTTTTGAGTGCATGGAACTATGAGAGATTCCATATGTATTAGCTAGTTGGGTTGCCTCATGTAGTCAATGATAAGTTAGCTTAGGTGGTTTGATGGAGGCAAGACCATGTACCATATGTCTTTCCCCATGGTCCATATTTTTAAACTATCATAAGAGTTCATATTTTATGGCATCCATGCACTCACAAAACTACTACATGGATGATTTGATCTACTATGGCTATAGGTTTGACACATGTGCATATCATAGGACACTATGATTTATGGGTGAAGCCTCATCTAGTGTATTAGGTACCATAATATTTATAAATTATGCATCTATTAGCCTCTTTAGTATTTAATACTTATTAGGAATGACATGCTAGAGATCCAAGAGGGAGAGGAGGCACATGGATACCTATCAAGATACCAATGATTAGGCCTCAACAAGCTAGACCATGGGCTAATTAGGTAAGATAGAAGGAGGTAGTGAAGCCTAAAGAATATGATGCCATGTATGTGTATTTATAATATGTGGGAGAATATTATGGATAAAAAATGTGATAGTATCCATCAAAATATCACTAGAGATAGAGACACTATCATTATGAGGAGACATACATTAACTATCACATAGGTGGATCCTATAGCAATGGTAGGACATAGTTGGTATATATAAAGGTCACTAAGGAAGGGACCATGATGGGATTGTGTGATAAATCCAAGGTTTTCATTGTTTTAGAGGCATCTGATGGATGAGGTACTTGATGAGTGAGTAGATGGTGAGACTATGGTCAGTAATACCAACACTAGTGAGAAATGTTTTGAATTTGTTTTTTAAGTTATCTATATAGAACACTAGTTTCATCATTGTTTATGATAGAGAGATGATGTGAGATATATATACATGTGATATTATGTTTTTTTATTTTTTATTTTGAAAATATTGTTGTTGTGGAGGAGATTAGATGGGGATCCGTAATTGTGACTGTACATCATGATATTTTAGATGGGGTGATATCACAATATGAATCTACCACTTTGGATGATCCTATGGTTCTATTTTCCCTAGATTAGGTAAGGGCATTTAAATTAGTGGGAGAGACTACATTATAGATATAATAAGGAAGTGATGGTTTACAACCATTGACAAGGGTATGAGATAAAGAGGCTCATGCCTAGCAAGCCTTAGCATAGGAATGAGGTATGCACATGGAAACTAATTTACATATTGGATAGGTAAAATCCTAGGTGGCCAACATATATGGATAGGTTATTGTCTTGAGATCTTAGATTGATTCTTTATAACACACCATTCAAAGGGGTTAGTCGTAGGCATCGATGGGTAACATGGCTAGGCCACATGATAGATAAGATGGAGAACAACCATAGAGCTTTATATATGCATTTTTTACTTATGCTGTAAATAATACATGATATATATTGATATTGATAGTTTATTGATCTTATGTACTTTGATTTATATGTGGATGCATGGATATGTATCCTTTATATCACATGAGTTTTTATTTAGATATATATGCTATTGGAAATATGTGATGTATGTTTTATTTTCTAGAATTATGTGATACACATACATGGTATAAAAAAGGTAAAAAATGATTTTCAAAAGTATAATTAATAAAAAAAATGTAATACACACTATATTATCATGGAAAAGATGTAAAAACAAAATATTAATAAGTATAATAAACAAATTTGGTAAAGTAAATGGTAACAAATGTTTTCAAACCATGTAAATATTTTCACCAAAATAAAACAAATGAAAATCATACCATATTGCAATGGGAAGTAGGAAAATTTGTAATAAAATGTAAGACACATGAAAACTAATGCTATAAAAACAACAAAATAATAAAGTTAATCAATCATACTAAATCAATTTGGGAAGTATGAGAAATTTAATAAAATAATTGTAAAAATACACACAATAAAAAAATAAGAAAATAAAAGTGAAGTGATTATGAAGTAAGCATAAAACATACTAAATCAAGATGGGAAGTATGTTAATGATTTGTAAATCACAATCTAAAACAAATTATCTCAAATTTAAATAATATAATTTTGTTGTGACTTGGTTATAGTATGAACTGGATATTAGAATTTTGTTTTGCTATCCATGGTCTTACACTTCAAATCAAAAAGGGAACACCAATAAGGTGGAAATAACTATGGGAATTAAAAAGACATTTGCAATGTGGTAATTTATGAGGGCCTACTCTTATCCATCATATTATACTAAATCTCACAATGGGAACACCAATGAGGTGAATGGTGATAAAGAAATGTTTTATTATTGTAATTTGTGAGGAGAGACTAGACTTATCCATGGTCTTACACTAAAACTCACAAAGGAAAATCCTAGGTGGAATGATTAGTTAACAAAACAATATTATCAATGGAAACTACTAGGAATGTTCTAATGAATGAAGGAATGTAAAAATCATGACACATGCATATATGATAATACCTTATGAAACATGAGGCATACTAGGTATAAAATGAGAGACACTAAGAGTCTAATGACCATCAGAATACAAAGTATACATGCTCTCAATAAGCCCAAAGCTATATAGGAAAATAAGTGAGACATTAATATCAAATCCTAAAGGTTATATGAACAAGAAAAGTAGAATGGACCTACTTTCACACAACATGTTCCCCATTCCTTAGGACCTATTACATATTGATTACTCTAATGTGAATATTGGGTACTTATATCAGAAAGTACATAACATTGATAGTTTTTTTTTTCCTATCCCAATCTACTGGCATACTAACCCAATGGACCTCAGATTTATCATTAGGCCAATAGTGGATTTTTTTATTTATTATAAATATGGGATGTGATATAAATCATGTATTTTGGTGTGATTTAGACTTTTGAATTTATATGTTACCTTTTTAGAATCATTTCCTTTTATTTAAATGATTTGTCTTTTAACTTATTTATGTATTTTATGAATCCTCCTCCATATGGATTTGGAATAACCAACATGAGTTATATAAGTGAAACACATAAATTATAATTAGACATTGGTTTAAAGGAGGCTAAGTATCCAAAGCTATGACTGATCACTTAGGCTTGCCTATGAACTAATATGTAATCTCAATTTTTAACCATATGTATGCTTAGTATGTGTTAATAAAATAAATGAATAAAGGAGATCAAAAGTAGATTGATATATTATATTACTTCAATGAAAAGTCTTGGTTTCTAAATGATCATATGGCATAGAGATATTACTAAGGGAATGAAGGTTTGTATAAACAATTCATGATAGCAATTATCTGATTTTTGAGTGAGATAGATAGAAAACAATCATTATATAAAAAATAATCCATGAAAGAATTGAAATAATGAACATAAGTGTGCATTCATGAAAATAACAATAATAAGTCATAAGAAAGAGGAAAGTAAATGAAACCAAATAAAACATGTAAAGCATAATATGCTGATCCATGTAAAATAGATAATTGAAATCAAATTTGACACATAGTCAATTGTGTAAGATATAAAAATGGGTCATAAATAAAATCCAAATCATAATATAGAACATCCAAATATTGATAAATTTGACCACACATATTATCTGTGACATCCAAAATGTCTCTATGAAGTTGAATTCTAACATCAATGAGAGTCTCATCGATCTTCATCGAAAGTTGTGTAAAGCCTTCCTTTTATATTTCTTAAACTAAAAATGTAGGAGTTATTTTAGACCTAGATTACACCCTATCTAATCAAAGGATTTTTTAGGTCCTCTACTCAAATCTAGTCCAACTTAGAAATGACCCTAGGTTATGGGTTACCTAATCTTAGGTCAAACCTCTAGTATTTTTTAATGAGGCTAGAACCCTTGATGTATCACTTAACTCATTAACACTAAAACCTATTAATTTTTTAGGTAAAAAGGGATAGAAATATAACTAAAAGGAAAATCTAATCTAGTGTTGGTGATGTACCTAAATTTATTAATCATCCACTCTATCTAAAATTCTAAAAACACTAATGAGACAAGCAAAAGATTGGATCTATAACTACAAATGTATATTATGCATCAATATTTCATGTAGTGGTTCACCAAGTGATCAAAACATGGGGGAAGTGATGGAGAGGCTTGATTTAAGGCACTAACTAGTCAATGTATCCACATGCTAGCTTTAATAAAATGACATTAAACACTAAACATGACCTACATAACAAGATGAATTAGTAGCTAGGTGATATCATGACTTGACAAGGTAGAGAGCTCTACCACATATGAAAATAAACTAACATGAACACACTAGACAAGCATAATGAAATATTAACAGTCTTTTATTCATCTCAAGAGGTTATAAATCTCAATCTTGTTAGAGTCTAGCCATGACCAAGAGAGGGATGAATTTTAAGGCTTAAAAGCCTGTATTTATAGTAGAAGGGAATGAGAGAGATGGGGAACATGCATGCCAAAATCAATAAATGGGTTCTAATTAATTTGATGGAGTCCCAACCACCTTTACTAAATTCTTTACCATATTTTTCTCAAATCAAGACGTAATCCATCATAAATAGATCAATTTTTATTTGTCCTAATATCCCATGAGCTCTTTCATTAGCTAAGAAATATGCTATATGATAAGAATTTTCTTAGGATGATGATTCATGCTCTCACTAAGAAAGAAACAATCTTTTAGATTCTAATAATGTATTGAATGCTCTAACTACAATTTTCAACCACTAGATATCCATCTTGGGACTCTACAAAATCCTATTATTAGCATGCTTACAAGGACATGATCTTTATGTCCATCAAACTGATTGAACCATGATTGTATCTTCTTTAGGAAGATGAATTTTCCTATTAAATTTTGGATGATATGACTATCATATTTATGCCTTGGCATGTTCTTTATTGTAACCACTAAACACATATCTACTATAGATAAAAACCAATCTTATTTATTGGTTTTTATATAGTCATCATATCTACCTGGGTGAATTTACATTTATTGAATAACTTAGTATCCCACCTTTAATATTTAATAGACCCAAAATACCTATTTTTCACTTTTATAGATTTTAATGGCATCATTTGATCCTAAAATATCTACTCTGGTTTAAATTGGATCATATTTCAACCTTTAGTCAAAGTCTAATAACTTTGACCTTTAATTTTAGTCATTGATCTTAATCTAGGCCTTCAAGATTATAACACTTCCAACCTTCATCATTGGCCATTGATCTATGATCCATGTTGGGTGAGTACCATTGGATATTATTATCATGCATCATCAATCCTTCTTGATATGAATGAATGTGAGCTATAGATATTATTCTACTTTAACATAGTTGAGACACTTGTCACCCACACATTTGCCTTTGAGATTCATTGACCTTTTCACCCATCACTCACTGTTAGAACTACTTTATAAGATGGATCAAGTACTATTGATCTATCTAAACCCACTAACTCTATCTTATCCTATGTACCATTGGATCTACTATGAGATTGTGAATTCATGCCACTTAGTAGCTACACATTCATCCTTAGATACACTAACCTTTTGACTTGATGCTCATCATTGATCTTCAATGTATGATCAAATGCACTCTATTGGATCCTTAGGACCCACTAACACTATTTATTTACCACTCACCATTATATCTTGGTTTGATCAAACACTAAAAATTATATCTTTAATTAAAATTCTAATGGTTATTTTACAAAGCTTAAAATTGACGTCTTTGTGCATGTCTCATTCTGCAAGTCTAACTTTGAAGAAAGAAAGCTCATCAAGACACTAAATTTTTATAGAATTATCTAGGAATTAATAACTTCATGTTAATGAAATATTTTGGATCTGAGAGGCCTCTTAAATTAACTTATTAAATGCCCAATCAAGTTGACCCATTCATTTCTTTATGATGGTCTGGTCCTGTCAAAGTTTGTAAAAGTCATTGATCATTCACTCAGGCATGAAGTTTTCTCATCAATTCAATCCAAGAAAAATACTTATATGTGGAACAAAATTAGATAAGATTTTTGGTGACTCATAGGGAAGCATGCTTGTTATGCTAGAGAACCTAGACCGTTTATCTTTACTAGTTCATTAGGCATGGAGTCTCTACTCTGGTTCAACACATTGATTTGAGACTAAAACTAGATCCTAACCTATGGATAACTCTTGAAACAAAAGGAAAACAAGAACAAAACAAATAAATTCAACTTCACATAGGCACTTGGAGGAAATAAAAAATAACTAACCTATTAAATAAAGGTGCACATAGGCACTTAGAGAAAAACATGAAATTTACTCTAATATATATGAGGTTACAATTTACAAGCACTTACCTCCTAGGTAAAATGGGAAACTTATGAATTTACTTCCATGATAATATGGAGAATTATGTATCACATGTTCCCTTAAAATCATGGTATTTTAGGAAGTAAATATCTTCTTTTCCAACTCCTTTGGCATACTCATATGTGGAATAGTAGGAGCAAATTAAACTCCAATATAAGCATACTCACCTATTGGATCTTAATTTTAATCAATATCTAATTTAATGAGGTTCCTCAAAGTACACCCTCTTGTAATGGAAATCTTAAAATCATCCCCTATTTTGGATTCAAGCTCTATTCTTTCATAATTTGGTTGACTAGCTTGTGCACAAAAAAGACCTATATTACCTTTTATAAGCATTCCCATGTATGTAGGCTCACCAAGGAGCTAATAGCCCATTATAAAGATATAAAACAAGTACATGTCTATAATTAACCCTTAAGGTGGTATTATTAAAGGACTTCCCAGTCTATGTAATTTGATTTTCTTGACAAGGATACTCTCTTTGGCTGCAATCAGACCATAGTCCTCTTATAGAAGAGTATATCCTACACCCAAAACTTCAAAAAATTCCTTAAATGAGTCTTTATTTTAATTTGAAGCCTCTAGATACCACACAAATTCATCATTTTGATCAGCTATTATATCCATTTCCTCATCCTCTACATAAGATGGTATTTCGTCTAAGGAGTTGATATCCTCAACTCCTTCATTCTCAAGATAAGATGGTAGCTCTGCTTCCTCATCCTTCAATTTATAATTAACTCTTTCACATCCAAGAGGGGTACTTATATAAATATCCTCCTCATATACACTTTCATCCTTGTCAACATATCCTTATTGAAGCTTATTTGAATCAATAATTTCTTCTTCTAGTTTGCACATGACACGCTCTTCTTCTTGAGTGTGAATGATAAAAATGCAACTTGGCTCTAATTATGATATAAATTGAATTGTTTTGGGTAGCCTTTCCATAGAGGAAGCTCATGAATCTTGTAATATTGAGATATTTAACCTCTTCATCCTCCTTTTCTTGATTAGATGGACTAGGCATAATAGGATCTTCATGAAAAAGGCTAGACATCACATAATTTGAGTGCATAGGCCATGAAGGTTTCCAAGTTTGAGATGGATGGGTTTCATGAGGAATGGTAGGAATTGGCATGAAACTTGGTACCTATATGGACTATTTTTTATGGGAAGAAGACATGAAACTAGGAACTTTCAATGGAGTAGATTCCTCTTGATGTACTTGTTCTTGTACTTGTATCTCATCCTCTATCTCAACTTCTTATTTGAATTCATTTATCTTTACATATTTAAAGATTGAAACATGCTCACCCTTACCCTTTGATGTCCCAATTATGAGATACTATTTTTAATCTTACAATTCATCATCATTAGTTATGATTTGAACATGGAGTTCACTGCTTACCAATTTAAGGAATGGTATAGGATATTCTTAGGATGACTCCAAGAGAGATGAGATATATATGACACCTCCTTGGTCCAACTATTTATATTCAATAGTCATGTACTATTCCTTCTTTTAGATACTTCTCTAGATGGATTTTGAAGATGGAAATGACTTAGACTCCTAATGAGGGGAGGGTGGGGATTGAATGAATTTGGATTTTCTTGAGTGCAATACTTGGTTCTAAGATAGGAATTTAGGTTCATGGTTTTCCTACATAATTTGCATTATGGATTGGGGAATGAAAGGAGGTTTGTACAATATAGGTGATGTTACCTTTTCATCTACCAATGTCTAGTACAAATGTTTATCTTTAGCTTTAATTTTTTTGGCAAAGGAGGCTTCAAAATTAGAGCTTGATTTGTCATGGTGGTTGTCTCTTTCAACATAAACTTGCCTTTCCTCCTTGACTCTCCCTTGGACATATTTTCATGAGGGGAAGGTTGAGAGGAGTTAGGGGGAACTATGATGGCTTTGAAAATCATGTGGTGAGGGCTTATGAGTGTTGATGGGAAGTGTTGAGGTCAACATACCCCCATTTTTTGAAAAATGGGGACCCTTATGTCAAATTATGCAAATTTATACCTTAAAAATTAAAAACATTTACTAAGTCATAGTGTCACTAGCATGTTTGCACATTATTTGAATTTTAATATCATCCACACTTGGTTTGATTAGCATATTTTTGCATGATTATGGTTTAATCTTGTCTAAGTTTGCTAATAATGGATCTTATTATTTTAGGTTACAGGATCAATGGAATCCATTTGGAATGGAAAAAATCCTAGACTTTGTGATTTAATATTAATTTGATCTTTTACTAACCTTCAGTCTATTAAAAATCAAATTGAATTCATATTTAAATTTATAATGCCTTGGTCTAAATCTAGTCTAAGTGGTTCTTCTAAAATTAGCAGGAGCTTTGATTTAAATTTTATGCAAGAACACTTTAAATATGTTATGGACTTATTTTAATTTTTGTGCTAAGGCTGAGTCATGTTTATTAACACGACCAAACATTAGTCTAAAAATTTGTGCTAGTCCTCTTTTATGTCTTGAGATCCCCTTCATCCTATTTATTATTCATGTGGTCTAAGATATAAAAAAAGTAATTTTGTTATATTCCTAACTATTGGGTTTTATGTTTTCAAACTTATCTTTTTTAGGATTTTCATTTGTAAATTTTATCCCAAATGAATTGGTCTTTTGGGTTTATGTTTTGGATATTAAATCTAAGAGATTTTAGGACATGCATTTCAAATGATTCCATTTGGGCTTTTTGTAAAGGAATTCTTTTGGATATTTTGTTTAACAAATCTAAATTTTGGGACTTATGCTTTCAATGTTTCATTTATTTTAGACATTTTTCTTGATATAACTTTACCAAAGTGCCCATTTCTTGCAGACATTTTCCCCTCAACATTTCCCCCAAAATAATTTACTTAAAGCATTTAATTCTATTGGACTTTTTGTGTCATGGTCATTTTATATGTTTTAAACCTAGCTTGAGACTTTAGATTAAAATCTTTATTTGTGTGTATTAATATAAATATATACCTTGATCTAAGAATTTAACTTAATTTTATATTATCCCCATGCCCTAACTTTAATATTTCTAATCATCTATAGGAACTAATCACATCTAAGTACCAAAATCACAATTAGATGATGTATTTTTAATCAGATGAACAAGATCCAATAGAGTGAGATCAATATTAAAAATTCAAGCCATGACAAAAGGATTAAATCTTGAGAATGTCCCCAAGATCAATGGTTTGTGTTGGCTTGGATGAGATTGATCCAATAGAGCATAATGAGCATTGGCAATACAAATCCTTGAAATAATAACAAGTGGTAAGCTCATCAAATAGTTTTGAGGATGTGTTTAAAATTGATGGTTATGTGCCCATCAATGACATTCACATGGATGTCAATTAATGGCCATAAGGAAATCAAATTTAAGATGGAAATTAGTTTTAAGGATGTGTTTAAAATTAATGGGCATGCTTTCATCAAAGACATTCATGTGGACTTTAATTTATGGTCATAAGGATGTCAAATTTAAGATGGTAAACAATCCTAAGGATGTGTTTGAAAATGAAGGTCACAGGCCTATCAAATACATTCACACAAACATCAATTTATGGTCATAAAGATGTCAAATTTAAGATCATAAATAGTCATAAGTATGTGTTTAAAATTAATGATCACATGCATGTCAAAGACATTCACGTGGATGTCAAATAATGAGCATGTAGATGTCAATCTTAAGATAGTTGCTTAGATCTAAATTGTCTAAAGATATATGGACCACATTGATTCATGTAAATGGATCAGAAGGTACAAGATCAAAGTAATTTTTTCAAAGGAAATGATCATATTTTATATAGTGATGAGTAGGATGCCACATCACAACCACGTGGGTGTAATGTGCCAAATTGGAGACCTTGAGAACCTAGTAATGTAAAGTTAAATATCTAAGATCATGATGTTTGAAGTATATGATACCATTAAAACACTATTAAAACCTTCATAAGTACCATAGAAAAGTAAGAAAACCCTAATCAGGCCCTATGAATGTTATACTTGAGCTAAAAAGGCTAAATTATCATCTGTTAAAAGGTAATTCAATACATATTCCACTAGTGAGTAGTATAATAAGCCATGGTAGCTCGAAGGAATGTTTCTTGAGGGAACATGGAATCGTATTTTGACCTTGAATGCTAAGAAGCAAGAACTAAAGGAAATTTGAGCTAGATCATAGTAAGCTGATGGATCTAATCCTAAACAAAAGAGAAAAGGATTATTGAAGGCTAAGAGCATCAAAAAACCATGAAGATCCTATAGCAGCACATGGGTCCCAAAGTTTAAGAGATTTAGGAATATCCTTCCTATAGCTAAATATTGTCCATTTTGAAAGTGGAATATTTTTTTTGTAAAGGAATGTGTTGTTTGTAAAACACACTGCCTATAAATCAGTCCATTGGGAAAGTCTAGTGTATTTTTAGAACATTTATGGAAAGGATATATATCCCTACACTTTTACTATTTTAATTGGTTGGGACTAATCGACATACTTCCTTGCATCTTATAAAAGGAGAATTGTCAATTTTAAGGAGCTATTTTTGAGCCAAAACTTGTGTAAAATTTTGAGTAACTAATGAAAGCATGAAATTATGAAAAGATTATCTTCTTTTGTTTATGTGAATTACTTTATGGTTTCTCTCTCACTTGTCTATTTCAAATTCTAGATTTGAATATTTCTTATAGACTCTTGGTGTATACCTTTTAATGCAGAATTTTTAACTTGTGCCTATGCTAGGTTAATTGAAGGTTTTCTCATTTTCTTAATTTTATTTTCTTTTCATTTGTAGATGTGCATATACTATCTACTCATAGGGGTAAATATTTAAACTAAAACTGGTTCTTATTTACATTATTTCCACTCTCCTTAGATGTTCACCTAATTTTTGATAAGATTTGATCTTATGCTATTTCATGTTGTTCATTGGTTAAGTACATGCCTGGATGAAAATTGAACTTTGTCATGATGTCTAGAGTCAAGATCAGTAATATTTTTCTCTCTTCCCTACCCTTCATTTTTCTTCATTTTTAACCAATTAACTTTAGATTAAGACTCATTATGAATTTCCAATTTAGTTTATATTTGAGCATAATTCAATTTAATTAGTATATATTTCCATCATATTTTCAAATAATTATAGGCCATGATGGTTCCCAACCACCAAAAATTATAAATATTATGAAATAGTCCACTTGCTTTGCCTCTATTCCATCAATAGATAATGGGATTATCAAAACCTATAACTCATTCACTAAATTCTTTGAATTACAAAATTAGAAGTGTTTCTTAAACACTCTAAGCACCTTGTGATACACATTTAGGCATCAACAAGGTAGGATTCACTGGCACTAGAAAGAGGGCCACATTCGATATTTGTAGATTTGAAGTATCTTTACTCATTTTTGTGAATTGTGTTTAAATATTGGTCTAACCTTTGCACAATTGTGCTAATATTTGTTCAATTATGTAAATATAATTGATATTTATGGTCTTTGACCCATATTTGTGCTTCCTTTAGATAAATATTGATGTTCTTTGGAGGTATACGATTAATTATGGTAAATATGGCTTAAGATTTATCAATTCAATAGGTTTGAGGTTAAAAATATCTATTTTGATCAAATATTGATAGATAATTTTCTAGTTTGAGATTATTTGAGCTTTAACATGTAAATATAAGTCATACTTATGTATTTGGATACATCTTTGAGCTAACATAGTTAAATATTGTTGTCCTTTATCACTATTTATATAAATCTTTGCAAACTTTGATTAATGTACAAGTCTAATCATTGTTTACTACAAAGATAAGATAGATGTATTATATTTTAAACAAGATTCAAATCCCACATGTTGGAATTACCATGAATTAGGACAATGTCATGTTTAGAGACTAGGGAACTTCTGCTTTCATTGGAAGTTCATAGGAGAACTAAGTAGGATAAAGGTAAACACAAACTTTTAAATTATTTACCATCTTCACCAATTTAGAGTGATCCTATGTTTGATCCCTATCAAGGTGTGACTTTTCTATATGGTTCTTCAATCAATGTGCTAGGTGTGGTACATGACCTTCCTCATAATCCTAAGAAGTATTTGTTAGTATTTAGTCCTAGTGGCATTATAATGGCTGAGAAACACATTAAGAGTTTCAAAGTTACATTAAGATTATTTAATGTGACTCATAAAGATGTAGCATGTACACTATTTGCTTTCACTTTTAAAGATGCTACATATGAATGGTTTTTAAACCTCCCTAAAAATTACATTACTAGTTGGGTTGATTTTAATAATGTATTCATTGACCAGTTTGGTAAAAAAAATAGTCTTTGTGTCCTATAACAATAATTCACCATAGTGAAAAGGGATGAAAGTGATCCCATAAGAGCTTTCAATTATAGGTTCCAAAAATTGTTCAGTAGGACCATAGCTCCTTACAAACTTGATGAGGCTCTAGCCTTGAAAATTTATAAGGATGCCTTAGATCCTATGACTTCTATGTTTTTAAAGAGAGATTTTGGACCCATGAACACATTAGATTTAGCTTATGCCTAACCTATGATCATTAATGACCAAATACAACCCCAAAGATAATTGGTATACTTTATTCTTAATGATAATCCATATTTACCCATTTTGAATGTCATTTCTAATGATAACTAAAATATTTCTACCCTAAACCAAATTCTAGTCTTAAACCAATTACCTTTGATACATGCTCATATTACTCAAAACTTGGGATTCCTAAATAATTCTACCAATGGATCTCATCCACAAGATAAAAAAGATTTGATTCCTATATCTAGTGCTAACACTCAGGTTCATAATTTTGAGGCCCCAGAAAATGAGAGTGACTCTATCCTAAAGATGGTTTAAATTCTTAGCACTAACTTCCTTTAGTTACAAAATCAAGTAAGCAATATTTGAGAGAGATTTGGTAGGAATTATTTTTTTCAAAGGTTTAATAGGCTCACTAATGGGTTTTAGAATGATCGTTACCATAACAACAAGAAAAATGAGCCATCTGCTAGCAAAAATATGCCTGATATAAATCTTCTTGATGTTTCTTTAGCTAACTATTGTAGAGTTTATTGCACTTCTAAGCATGGGGAAATAGATTGTGTTGAATTTTTTAGAGATTTTGAATATTTACAATAATAATTAGATACTTTTGAAGTTTTCCCTAATAATAATTATGATGCAGGTACTTCTAGTTCCTCAAAGTCATGTAGATCCATTGATCCAACTCTCATGTTGGAAATATTTGAGTTCCCTTTCCAAGAGGATAATGAAGCTAAAGATATTCTTGAAGAGATTCATGCTTTTCAACAAGTTTTCAAGAATCCTTATCTTTTGAGAAACAAGGATTAGAATCAATCATTGATCACTTAAACTCCTCCGAACAACTTTGAGACTCTTCTTGATACTATCTCAAACAACAATCTAGAAGCTCCTAAGAGAAATACTTCTTAACCCAATACTAATGCAACTAATTATTCCAATAATATTGGGTATAACATTGTAGAGGGCATGAAAAGGATCAAATCTAACATTACCTTGCATGAGTTGACACATATTACTGAACATATAGATCTATTGTTAGAATCTTTGCCTAAAAAGCCTGGTAAGTCTCAAAAGATTTCACATGCCAATGTTGTAATACAAAAAATTAAGGTAGATGTTCCTCCTTTCTAATTATAATCAGGATCTTTGGTAAGAATCTACATAATTTTTTATTATATTTTGTTGCATCTACAAATATAATCCCTAATGGTATTTGTGAACAATTAGGTTTGACTCCCATTAAATATGATAGAGTTTTAACTCAATTAGACAAATCAAGAGTCAAATCGATTGGTGAATTATTGAATTTTCACATGTATATTTCCTTAGAGTCAAGTATCTAATATTTCATTGATATCCAAGTAGTGGACATTCCTTATGCTTATGAGATTCTATTGAGCAAAGATTGGAGTAGGAGCTTGAATGGTTATATGTCAATATATTATTCACATATATGGCTGACTTGGAAGAGAGTCCCCAACCAAATCAAGATATAATGGGAGCATAAAATGAATCATATGATCCCAGAGTATAATTAAATCAATGAGGGGGTTAACATGGTTAACTTGGATCTTTATGTTTACACTTTTGACACAATTAAGGTATGTAACTCTAAAATTTATCATGCTTTGCTAGGATTATGGAAGCTTTATTTTGATGGTGCTAGATGAAAATCAAGTTTTGGAGTAGGAGTGGTATTAGTCAATCCCATTGGGAAATAATGCAATGCCTCTTACAAACTTTAGTTCCCATGTGCTAATAATTTAGCTGATTATGAAGCCCTTATTCTTGGATTATAATTTGTAATCAAGCATGAGGCCAAGGAACTATTAGTTTTTGGTGACTCCAAACTAGTGGTCAATCAGGTCAAGAGTAAATATCAATGGAAGTTGTCCTATCTCAAGAAGTATAAATTTAGACTATGGGACTTAATAATTTTTTTTTTTTACTTTTAACATTATGTCAATCCCTAGGTAAGAGAACAAGGTTGTGGATGAAATTGTTTCATTTAAAACCAGCCTTATACCTAACCAAAGTTACAAATTACAAAATCTTATAACTGAGTTAATCCCATGTTCCTCAGTTCTAGATAATGTCAACAATTTATAGGTATTCAATGATGATCAGTAGATCATAGACTTACTGACTATTTTAGGAGTATTTGAGGGTCACGTTATTGATGAAGCTAATCTCCTTGATGATGAGAATAATGAAATCAAACTTGATGACAAGGTCATTTAATTGAATGACAATTAGATCACCAAAGGTATGATAGCCTTAGTGAGACTCTTTGATTCTGATAGACTAGTTGAGGCTACCAAGGTTCCCAAAGTAAGTGGGAAATATTATAATGCAATTGATCTTGGATTACAAGGTTAATCTCAATTGGTTAATATTGGTAAAACTTATATAAGCATTGAGTCCAGAAGAGCTAAAGAAATGTTGAAAAAATATAAATATATCATATCATGGTCTTATGTTAGCCTAAAAATATTTGATCCAAAGGTCATAACTCATACCATACCTTTAAAATAAAACTAAAAACCTTTTAGACAAAAGTAGAGGCTTGTCAACCTAGTCTTAGAACCATTAATATACAAAGAGGTTAATAAGATCTTAGATACCAAAATTATGTTTCCCATTAGGCATTCCACTTGGGTTGATAATTTACTCCCAATCAAGAAGAAAAATGATGAAATCACATTGTGCATTGATTTTAGAAACCTAAATAGAGCATGAGAAAGATAATTACCCCTTATCTACTCTTGACCAAGTGATAAAAATTGTTTTTGGTTCTGCCATGATGTCCTTTGTTGATGGTTTTTCAAGGTATAGCTAGGTGTTGGTGAATCAAGATAATAGGATGAAAACTACTTTTACTACTAAGTGAGGCAAATTTTCCCACAAAATAATTCCATTTGGATTGATAAACATAGGTGAAACCTTCCAAAGGGTTATGGATCATGATTTTCAAGGTCTTGTAGGTATGCACATTATTATATAAATGAATGATTTGACTATCTTTTATAAGAACAAGGTGGATCATATTATGCACCTACAACAAGTATTTGAAAGATGTAGAAGGTATGGGATTTATCTCAACCCAAAGAAAATTATTTTCTATGTTACTAAGGTAAAATTATTAGGACATGTTATCACTAAGGAGGGAATCTCTATAGACCTTTAAAGATTAAATGTAATATCTAATATAGATCCCCCTAATAGTAAGAAGGAATTGAACTCATTCTTCAGTGAAATAAAATTTGTAAGAAAGTTCATTTCTAGCTTTGTATATATTTTGTGGCCATTGAATGATATGTTTAAGAAGGATGCCAAATTATCATGGAATGAAGAAGAGAATAAAGCCTTCAAAGACATCAAAGAGGAAATTAGACAAGCCCCAATACTGATAAGTCTAGACTTCACTAAATATTTTTTTATTTACTCCTTTGATTTAGATCATATAATAACTATAGTTCTAACTTGAAATATGGATGGATGCAACCATACAATAGATTTTATGAGCTATAATTTTAAATTTTTTTATTTTAACTATTCTTTTATTGATAAACAAGCATGTGCATTAGTCAAGTAGTAAAAAATTTCAAGCACTCTATTCTTAGGAATAAAGTGCATTAAATCTTACCCGATCCTACCAATAAGATCATGATAAGTCAAAATGAACTAGGATAAAGGAGAGGTAATTGGATGTCTATGATTTAGGAATATGACATCAAAATTAAAAATGCTAAACTGGTAAGGTTCCAAGGTTTAAATCAATTAATTGTCAATACTAACCCTAAGATAAGTGTCATGTAGGTAGATTAACAAAGTTTTCAATCCAATTATTGGTATGATCCCATTTTCCACTTAATAATAAAGGGTGCTTGTCTTGTAGGGTTAAGTATACATTAAAAGAGAGATCTAAGGCTCAAGGAAGCCCACTACCTGATCAAGGATGGGGTACTATATAGAAAAAACTTTGAAGGAATTTACCTAAGGTGTGTATCCAAGGAAGAGGAAGCCAAGATCATGAACACTTTTTAGGAAAAAATGGGAAGTGGACATCCATTAGGAAGGACCACAACCCATAAAATCTTTAGGGTTGGTTGCTATTGGCCCATAAATTTTATATATGCTCACAAGCATATAAGAGAATGTCATTCTTGTCAAATCTTCAACACTAAATATCATAAATCATCCATGCCACTATAGTTATTTATGGTGGACAAAACTTTTGATCAGTGGGGGCTAGGATTTATAGGGGTCATCAACCCCAACTCATTAGATGGTTACAAATATGTTTTAACTACCATCGACTACTACATAAGATGGACTGAAGCAGTGGTGACCAAGTAGTGTAGAACTATAGAAGTGATCAAATTCTTAGAAGAAAACATATGCACAAAATTTGGAATGCCAGTATCTTTAGTATGTGATAATGGATCTACTTTTATATCCATTAAAATTATAGAATGGGCATATGGCAACAATTGTATTCTCAATTTCTCCTCAAACCATTACCCTCAAGGCAATGGAGTATTTGAATCAATGAATATGAACTTGATGAATTAAATAAAGAAGTCTATAGCAAAAAAACCTAGGACATGCCACAAGATTATAAAATATGCCCTTTGGGTAGATGGAACAAGATTAAAGCAAGATCTCAAAGCATCACCATTATTACTAGTATATGGTCGAGAGCCTATATTCCCCGTCACACTCAATCTACCAACATACATGTTCATACAAGAGTACATGGAGGAGGACAAAAAATTTGTAAATTCAAGGTTGTTGGACATAATTTAGATGGAAGAGGAAAGAGAAGAAGTTTTTACCAATTTTAGAAGGCACAAAACCATAGTGGAAAGGTTGTTTGATAAGAGATCAAAGATAAATGTGTTCAAGCAAGGAGACTTGGTTCTTCTTTGGATTAAGGTGTTTGAGCCCAAATGTGAACATGGAAATTTCAAACCTTTTTGGATAGATCCCTACCAAATAGCTAAGATACTTGGAGATAACACCTTCAAGATGAAAGACTTATAGGGAGTTGAGTTCACATTGCCCACCAATGAGCAGTACCTTAAGCACTACTTCTCTACTTCCCCACCTAAAGTCTTTATGGATTGAATTGTAATAATAGTTAGAGTTAGTGTAGGTAAGCTAGATTAGTTTTTTTTTTTCTTTCCTTCCTATCCCTTATTTATAAATAAGTTTGTATATATTTATTGCTTTTCCTTTGCTTTCAACTTTGTTGATTTATATTTGCATGTATGATTTATCTGCTCTATTCCTTCTTTGTAATAAGTCCTTTTGGATAACAATCAGCTCAAAATTCATATAATTACTTAGGAACTCCATAGTTCAAAAATGCAAGTATGAATCTTAAGCGTATGCTAACCATGGATTTAAAATATGAGCTTGATGGTACAGTTTAGAGAAACTAGTAAGGGCTCATAGATAGGTTGGTTATTTTATAGGGTTTTAAACCTTGTTTTTATCTAAGCTTATTTTTAAGAAGGATTCCACATATGGGAGGAAATTTTAAATTATTAATACATAATCATGCTTGCACTTAATAAACATCCTTTCCTAGGATAAAGGTTGGAACCATAAGTGATTGTCTAAAGATCAAACATATGAACAAATCACTAAACTGGGTTAACCAGGTTCCCAACCCTTGCTAGAAGGCAAAAATGATCTAAAAAATACAAAAAAGAGCTTATTAAAAATTAAAATCTTTTCAATCAAAGGTGATTTTGTTAATCTCCATGGCTATGGATGCCTAGCTAGCAATGGAGCAAGGCCTTGAGTGGAGCCAAATACATATCTATCATGGCTATGGATATTTGGCTAGAAGGAGAGCAATGCCCAAGCCTTACCTAAGCTAAATCATGGCTCTTAATGATTAACCAAACATGTTACAATTTAATGTTAATGATTAAAATCATGAAATCTAGAAGTTATCCCATAAATCCTATGGTAAATAGTAAGTGGAATCAAAACATACACACAACATGACTAGGTTTTGATGTTTGATCCTAATTTTATAGGTGCAAGACTTGTTTTAACCATGAACTAATCTTGATTATGGTACTGGTCAAGTGGAATAGGTAATCTAGTTATTTATCTAAAGTAGAGTCTATAAATTTTAACATATTACTATGTTCCCCTAGAAGTCACCATTTTTTGAGGTTAACATACCCCTATTTATAAAAAATGGGGACCATTGTGCCAAATTGTGCAAATTCATACCTTAAAAATTGAAAATTCACTTGATCAGAGTGTCGCTAGCATGTTTTCACATTATTTATATTTTAAGATCATCCACACCTAGTTTTGTTAGTCTATTTGTGCATGATTTAGGCTTAATCTTATCTAAGTTTTCTAATAGTGGATATTCTTATTATAGGTTACAAGATAAATGGAGTCCATTTGGAATGCACAAAATCCTAGGCTTCATGATTTTATATTAATTTTATCTTTTACTAACCTTCAGTGTATTGAAAATTAAATCATATTTAAATTGTTAATACCTTGGTCTAAATTTAGTCTAAGTGCTTCTAAAATTCGTGAAATATTTGATTTAAATTTTATTTGGGAACACCTTAAATATGCTATGGACTTAGTTTAATTTTTATGCTAAGGCTTAGTCATGTTTATTAACACGACCAAGCCTTAGTCTAAAAATCCATGCTTGGCCCCTTTTATTTCCCAAGACCCCCTTCATTCTATTTATTATTCATGTGGTCTAAGCTACACACAAAGTCCTTTTGTTATGTTCCTAACTATCAGGTTTTATGTTTTCAAACTTATCTTATTTAGGTTTTTCCTTTGGAAATTTTGTCTCAAGTGAATTGGTCTTCAGTGTTTATATTTTAGATATTCTATCTAAGTAATTCTAGGACTTATGAAATTTGAATGATTCTACTTAAGCTTTTTGTTTAGGAATTCTTTTAGACATTTTTTCTAATAGATCCCACTTTTGGGACTTATGTTTTCAACATTTTATTTATTTCAAACATTTTCCCTAAGATGATTTCCTTGAAGTGACCATTTCTTGCAAAAAATTTCCCTACAACATTTCCCTTGGAATAATTTCCCTCAAGCATTGAATTCTATCAGAATTTTGTGTTGTGGTCATTTTATATATTTTAAACCTATCTTGATACATTAGATTAAAATCTTTATTTGTGTGTAATAATATAAATAGAAACCTTGATCTACGACTTTAGCTGAAGTTTCTATTATCTCCATACCCTAAATTTAATATTTCTTATTGTCCATAGGAACCAATCATGTATAATTTCTCAGATCAGAATCAGATGGTGCACATTTAATTGGATGAACAAGATCCAATAGAGCAAGATCAATATTAAAAATTCAAGCCACAAAAAAAGGTTAAAGCTTAAGTATATCCCCAAGATCAATGGTCCTTTTTGGCTCAAATGTGATTGATCCAATATATTATAATGAGCTTGATAATTCAAAACCCTAAAATAATGACAAGTTATAATCTCAATAAATAGTTTTGAGGATGTGTTTATAATTAATGGTCACACACCCATCAATGGCATTCATGTTGATGTCAATTGATGATCATGAGGATGTCAAATTTAAGATGTCAAATAAGATGTGTTTAAAATTGACAGTCATGCACACCTCAAAGATGTTCATATAGACATTAATTGATAGTCACAAAGACATCAAATTTAAGATGGAAAATAGTCCCAATGATGTGTTTAAAATTGATGATCATGTTCTCATAAAAGATGTTCACATGGAAGTCAATTGATTATTATGAGGATGTTAAATTTAAGATCATAAATAGTCTTAAGGATGTGTTTAAAATTGATGATCATGAACCCATCAAAGACATTCACATGGACATCAAATGATGAGCATGTGAATGTTAGTTTTAAGATAGCCACTTGGATCCAAATTTACTAAAGATCTACATGCCACATTGATTCATGCAAATGGATAAAATAGTGCAAGATCAAAGATAGTTTTTAAAAGGTAATGGTCATATTTTATATAGTGATGATCAAGATACCACAGAGATACCATGGAGATGCCACATAAAATACATGCGGGTGTAATGTGTCAAATTGGAGACCTTATAGACCTAGTAATGTAAAGGTAGAGTTCTAATCTCATGATGTTTTAATTGGCTACTACCATTAGAAAACTATTAAAACCTTTAGAATTACCCTAGAAAACCATGATAACCCTAAGCAAGCTCTATGAATGTTATACCTATGTCAAAGAGGCTAAATTATCATCTATGTAAAGGTCATTTGATCTAGAGTCCATGACTGAGCAGTCTAATAAGCCATGGTAACTCAAGGAATGTTTCATAAGGGAACATGGATTTATATTTTGACCTCAGATGCTAAGAAGCAAGAACTAAAGAAAATTTGAGCTAGACAATAGTAGGGCAAGGACCTAATCCTAAATAAAATAGAAGAGGATTATTGAAGGCCAAGAGCATCAAAAAACCATGAATATCTTCCACCAGCATAGGGGTCCCAAAGGTTAAGAGACTTAAGAATATCCTTCTTATATATTATATTATACATTTTGAAAGTGGAATATTTTTTTTATAAAGGCATGTGTTGTTTGTGAAACACACTACCTATAAATCAGTCCAGTGGGAAAGTTTAGTGTATTTTTAGAACATTTATGGAAAGGAAATTATCCCTATACTTGTAATTTTTTAATTAGTTGGGACTGACCGACATGCTTCCTTGCATCTTATAAAAATAACATTGTCAATTGTAAGAAGGAAGGAGTTTTGAGCCAAAACTTGTGTAAAATTTTAAATAAATAATGCAAGTAGGTAATTTTAAAAATATTATCTCATTTTGTCTATGTGAATTTATATATGGGCTCTCTCTCACTTATCTATTATAAATTACATATTTGAATAGTTCTTGTAGACTCTTGGTGTGTACCTTTGAATGTAGAATTATTAACTTATGCCTATGCTAGGTTAATTGAAGGTTCTCTTGTTTGATTCATTTTATTTGATCAACATTTATAGATGTACATATGCTATTTTCTCATAGGGGTAAATCTTTAAAGTAAACCTGGTTCTTATTTCCATTATTTTCACACTCCTTAGATGTTCACCTCATGTTTGATAGGATTTAAGATTACACTATTTGATGTCATACATTGGTTAAGTACATGATTGGATGAGATTTGAACTTTGTCATGATGTATGGAGTAAATATCAGAAATATATTTTCTCTCTACCTTACCCTTCCTTTTGCTTCTTTTTTTTAATCAATTCATTTTAGATTAATCCTCATTGTGAATATCCACTTTAGTTTAGATTTCAGAATAATTCACATTAATTAGTATAGATTTCCACCATATTTCCAAATAAGTATAGGCCACTATGGCTCCCAACCACCAAACATTATAAATATTATGAAATAGTCCACTTGCTTTACCTTTATTCCATCAATAGCTAACATGATTATCACAACCTATAAATCATGCACTAAATTCTTTTAATTTTAAAATGAGAAGTGTTTATTAAACACTCTTATCACCTTGTGATACATATTTAGGTATCAATAAGAAGCTTAAAATGAGGCTAACATGGATTGCATGAGGTAAGGTAGGATGGGCAATGAGGTGTTTGATGTTCTTTATGGGCTATTAGCTTCTCCTCAATCTTGGAGATGAATCCATCTATGTCAATCATGTCACCATTATTTATAGGATAATCTCTCCTAGTGAAAGACATCTACTCCTCTTTTGCCTATTTCACTAGATTCTTAACCCCTCTAATGACTTGTTTTGGAATTTTTTGCACATACCGTTTCAACATATCAATGTTTATCATATTTTTTTCTTGTTCTAATAGAGATTTTTTAAGGATATATATAATGGATTGGGATATTAGTAGGCTATTTAGGAATTTCATTTTACTAACATGATTTATTAGGAGGATCATCAAAGGATTAGTAAGAGTCACCATATTATTGGTAATGGTCTATATAGGGTTGGTGATGCTCATCATAAGACTGATAGAGATCATGGTAGGGATGATATGGGTCATGAGTAAGCTAAGAGACATTTTATTGATAATAAGGACCATGAAAAACTTATTTAGGCTCATCATAGTTTTGATATAATTCTTGATAAGGTTGATTAGGCTCATATGGGTCATGGGGATCACGTTAGAACTATTGATAAGGAGGTGAATGATAGGGGTATTCACCATATATATTTATATCAACCTAATTTGTTAAATGAGATACAAGAACTAATTAAAATTTTCAATGGGACATACCTAGTGCTTACAACCAAAATATTTGATTCAGAGCCACCATTAGTACTAACTTACTTCCAAAAGTTGATTAGAGGAAATTTTCACCAAAAATATTTCCTCTCTTTTGGATCTTGGTTTCATCAGGAATGAAAAAAACTATAGTATACCTATATTTCACCCTAGCTAAGTAAAGGATTGTTTAGGTCCTCTACTCAAATCTAGTCCTACATGGGAATGACCCTAGGCTATGAGTTACCTAATCTTTGGTCAAATCGCTATGATTTTTATTAAGGCTAGCTCCTCTGATGTATAACTTAGTTTAAGTACTCTAAAACCTACTAATTATTAGGGTGAAAAGGGAGATAAAGATAACTAAAAGGGAAATCTAAGATAGTGTTGGTGATACACCTAAATTGATTGCTCATCCACTTTATTTGAACTTTTAAAAACACTAATGAGACAAGCAAAAGACTATATATACAAATCCAAATGCCTGTTATGCATTAATATTTCATGTAAAGGCTCAACAAATGAACAAAACCCAAGGGAAATGATGGAAATGCCTAATTCAAGGCATTAACCAGTCAATGTATCCACATGCTAGCTTTAATAAAATGACATTGAACACTAAACATGACCTACATAACAAGATGATCTAGTAGCTAAGTGAGGTTAGGAATTGAGAAGGGAGAGAGCATTACCACATATGAAAATTAACTGACATGAACACATTAGATAAGCATAATGAAATCTTAACACAACCTTCTATTCATCTCAATATATTACAAAGCTCAATCCTAGTAGAGTCTAGTCATGCCCAAGAGAGGGATGTATTTTAGGGCTTAGAAGCCTATAGTTATAGTAGAAGGGAATGAGAAAGATGGATAACATTCATGTCAAAATCAATAAATGGGCTCCAATTACGTTGATGGAGTCCAAACCACCTTTTTTTAATTTTTCACCATATTTTGCTCAAATTAGGATGTAATCCCTCATAAATAGATCAAATTTTATTTTTCTTAATAGCCCTCAAGCTCTTTCAATGATTGAGAATTATGATATATGATAATAATGTTCTCAAGATGATGAGTCATACTCTTTCTAATAAACAAACAATCTTTCAAGTTCCAAGAATGCATTAAATGTACAAACTATAATTTTCAACGACTAGAACTCCATCGTGGGACTCTACACCATCCTCTTCCTAGCTTGCTTATAAGTACAATATTTTTGTGTTCATCAACCTAATTAAACCTTGATTATGTCTCCTTTAGGTATCTGAATGTTCTCTTTAAATTTTAGATGATATCACTAACATATTTATGCCTTGGCATGCTCTATACTGCAACCACTAAACACGTATCTACTATAAATGAAAACTAATCTTATTTATTGGTTTTCATATAGTCATCATATCTACCTAGGTTAATTTACATTTATTTAATAGATTAATATCCCAAATTTGATCTTAACAAACTCAAAAGACCTATTTTACCCCTGTAGAGATTTTAATGATGTCATTTGATCTTGCAATATCCACTCTAATTTAACCTAGATCATATTTTTACCTCCAATCAAAGTCTGATAACTTTAACATTTAATTTTAGCTATTGATCTTTATCTAAGCATTTAATATTATAGTACCTTTGATCTTCATCATTTACCATCTATCTATGATCTATATTGGACAAACACCATTGGATCTTGTTGCATATCATCGATCCTTCTCAGTATGAATGAATGTAAGCCATAGACATTTTACCAGTTTAACATCATTAAGACACTTACCACCCATGAATTTACCTTTAATATTCACTAACTTTTTGACCCATCACACACTATTAGATCTTCTTTTTATGATGGATCATGAAATATTGATCTATCTAGACCCACTAACTCTATCTTTACTCATGCACCATTAGATATATTACAAGATCATGAGATCATGACACTTAGCATCCATGAATTCATCCTTGGATATAATGACCTTTTGACTTGATGCTCACCATTGATATTTAATGTATGATCAAATGCACTCCATTAGATCCTTAGGACCCACTGATACTATCAAGTTATTGCTCATCATTTGGTCTTGGTCTGATTAAATGGAAACCATTAGATCTTTATTTTGAATTCAAATGGCTATTTTTCATAGATTAACTTGATGTCTTCATGCATGCCTCATTTTACAAGTCTAAATTTTAAGCTTTATATCTTATAATAGCAAGCTCATGAAGACACCAAATTTGTAGAGGATGATCTTAACATGAAGAACTTCACGTTCATTTAATATTTTGGCTCTAAGTGAACTAATTAAATATAAAATAAATTTAAACCTTTCATTTTTATATTACATCTTATGACTATCTGATCCTTCGAAACTTTTATAATTAATTTGATCATTCACTCAAACAAGAACTTTACTCATCTATTCAATCTAGGAAAAAGCTTAGAATGTGGGCCAAATTTGGCCAATAAGTGTATTTGATGAATAGTAATGCTCATGAGTTATATTTTAAATATGTTTCTCAAGGAGATGAATGTATGTTTAAATGGGAATAGTATATATAGGGTGAGAAGGAGCTATAAAATGTGAAGAAAAATGAGCCTTCTTGTATGTATGACCTATGTAAGGAAGAATGACTAATGCATGTGTTAACTGTGGGAAGTTATGAAGGTGATGATATATAATGTAAAAATGATAAGTATGATGTGTACCACACTAGTGCTAAAGACAATAAACTTTCCCATATTTAGGGATATAATTTGGTAATAGATTAGGATAAGGTAAGGCTTTATCTTTGGGTTCAACAGTAGCTAGATGTAATGTGTTGATCTATTGTCTATGATTTTTGGCAATGAGTGGAAGATTGGTATCTTTCCCATGAAACAAAAAAATACATTTGTTAGTATGTTTTGGTGAACTACTAGCTAAATAAGTTGAAGGTGAAGCTAAGGGTGGCTGATATAACTTGAAATCTTTGGTATAATGATCAGAAACTTTGTGTATATCAAAATAAGGCTTATCTACCAATTAGACATGCATGGGATCAAGCTAAGATAAAATAAGAAGGCCATCACCAAGGAAATTTAGATATAGAAAAAAAAAATAGACTAGGATCGTCTAAAAGTAAAAATGGAGAAAAAATAGGTTAGGTTCATTTGAGGGTGAGGTTGGTTGTGTAATGTGTTTAAGAACAATAGATAACATCTCTAAAGGAAGCAAACTATAAGGATCTTGGTATCTATAAAATAAGGACCTATCATGGCATGATCAATGAGTATATTCCTAAGGGGATCTATTTTAACTTGAGGTGTACCATGTGATTGATCCATATCTACCCTATGACAAATAGGAAGAAGACTAGTATTAGGTACTATAAAGGAAATAATTTTAAAAGATGAATGAAAATACTAAAATAAAGAAGAGTGATATATAATAACTTTAGAATTTATATCTTAGATGAATCTAACTAAAAATGGGTCTTAAAAAGTATAGCCATTATCATATTTAGGTGTATGCAAGTCTATGATACATATAGGAATGACTTTATTATTAGAAAACATGTGACAGGTAGAATGTCTAGTCTTAGTTAAGACACTAAGTATACCATTCGTAGGTGGTTGACTAGATTGAGGTTTCAAATAAAGATGAAGTTGGGTGATGATATGAGGGGATAAAACATATATTTTTATCTTGAGGATAATATCAATCAGCTCATCATCATCAGAATCAAGGAGGATAGGTGTGATGTTCCTAATTAATTTAGGGTGACCATTATAACCTCAAGTAGAATTAATGGGATAATTAAAGAGTTGGGATTCTCTAAATGGGATACAAGGAAAAGGTTCAAGGGTAGGAATTTTGAAGACACCATGTTCTTAAATTTTTTCTAGATTCTAATGGTTTGTGTCTCCTTGAATCTTGTAAATATCTCCATTATGGGAGGATTTAATGCATTACCATGTAGATGAGGTAACTAATCTCATACTATGAGCCAAAGTTGACCAAATAAGATGTTTCAATAAATTGGAAAGTTAAAGATTATAACTTTCACATAGATGATGATAAGAGGAATGGTAATGTGAATCTAAACATAACCTAGAGGAGGAATTTTCCTTCTATCATATCCTTAACATGTGATACATGGAGATTTGAGGTTTCATTCATAATATCCAAGTGTCTTAAGAAGTTAAGAGAGGAAACAAAAGTACTTTAACCTTCATTAATTAAGGTACACTTAATATATATCACTAATTTGGATGTTAATTAATAGTGTAGGATCACTTTCATGAAGCAGGATCTCATTGGGAATGATGGAAATTATAGGAAACTTAAGTGAAAGAGAAGTATACATTATTTCATCAACATGTATTGACATCTATTCACATTTTTGGAGTATACTATCTTTGGATATAGATAATTTATCTTCACATCCTACTAGAAGAGGATGAGGGATGTTCATTTTAAACAACAATTACATTAGATGGTTTTGAATATAGGGAGAAGTTTTCATTAATTATAAGAAAGGGAATTGATATGGGAGATGAGATACTTTCACAATGGGATCCCATTCATCATAACCCATGTGATGATTGCTAGATATAGGCATGTAATTTTTTAAGAGCCATTGAGAAAGAGGGTTTGAAGTGTAATTGAACTTGTGTTGATAAGGTGTAGTTAGTTTAGGTTGATTACAAATGGGTTGATTTAATTTATCTGATGAGATGTTTGGTTGAGTTATTTCTTGTGGTTGGGTTGAATAAATAATATTCAAAGTTTGGGTGATGTTATTTTATTATGTGGTTGTTAGGGTAAGAGTATAGAAGGTATGATAGGTATAATGAAGTTATGTTTTTGATGGTGGTGCTTGAATGGTTATAAATTCCTCTTGCCACAATTCCATTACATGGGATGAGGAAGTGTCTTGAATGATGCATAATGGTTGAGAGGTGTGATACATAGCTTGTGGATTTGACTCAATAAAATCAGATAATATTCTCATTTTAGTCATATTAAACACATTTTATTCATTATTAGTGATCTAATTAACCATATTTAATTCATTATTATTGAGGTATATAATACTTTCAATATTTTTTGTATAAGGAGTATGATTTTCGATGTTATCTTGGTGGTTGGGAAGAGAATCTTTGTAGATAGAAATATGAACATTAGCTTGGTTTAAATCTTGGTTTTTGTTTTGAATTTCATGGGATTTAAAATATATGTCATATGTTTTTTAATGCTTTCAAATAAGTGTTTCATGATCAAATTTTAGACCAAGAATAAAATCCATAGCAAGATTACATAATTATATATAAGTCTCATGAGAGTGGCCCCAGCTTACATGAAATGAAAAAAAATTGGATCATACCATGATTTCATAAGATGAGTTATATAAAGCTATCATGGTATAGGTTTTGGAAGATGTATTTGAAGCTCTGATAAGTATAATGGTTTTCTCACATTAGTGTTGTTAGGTTGAGAAAATGTAGGAGTAAGAGTGTTGTTTTTAGGGGGAACATGCTCCATAATATTGTTTTGAGTAATTTCTTGAATGTTATGAATAGTGTCATAGGTGTTGATAATACCATAATTATTTGCATGACATTTATTTGTTCTTAATGAGTATATGAGTGCCCATTTTAGGTTTATATGGTTAAAATTGATGTGTGAGGAAGTCTTGTGATTTAACTTGATCAATGGCTTATTCCAAAGTTCCTAAAGAGATACTCCTAACTAGATATTGTAATTTATGGTATAGATCATTAGTGAATAGGTGGAATAGGTTATCATCCACCATATTATATTCATATTTGTTATACAAGTTATTATATTTTATGATGAAGGCTTGTGTTATTTCAGTTTTAATTTTTTTACAAATTATAAAGTTGGCTAAGTTGTTCTCGATGAGATCGCTAGTTTAAAATTCTTGGACTAGTGAGTTGACCAAATCTTCAAAGCTACTGATGGAATGAGTTTTTAATTGATTATACCAATCTAAAACATCTCATGAGATTTTTTTAGCTAAGGTTACCAAATATTTTTAAATTCAATATGGGATTGGTGGATCCATTATAGGTGATGTTGGGTGTGATACCTCATTTTTAAATATTATAAAATTGAGGTAATATAGGTTAATTTTTTATAGGTTTAATTATTTTATTAATGAGGGGTGGTTGTTAGATAAGGTTACCATGGGAATCCTTAAGGTTATTGGTGTGTGTGTGTGTGTGGGGGGGGGGGGGGGGGGGGGGGGGGGTGTTTGGGGTGCGGTGGGGCGCGGAGGGAGAGGGGTGGGGGAGGGGGGTGGGGGGGTGAGGGGGCATTAAAATTTGGTTCTCCCCATGGAACTTGTTAAGGTTTGTTTTGAAGATTAATGAGATGGTTTTGCACCTACATAATCTAATTTGATTTATTTGTTTTGAAGGTATTAATTTGATTAAGGGTCTATAATAGGAATTGGTTAGTTTGTGAAACATTTTTACTAGTGTGAAAAACATGTGAAACATTAGTGTTAGTACTAATAGTTTGAGTTGCACTATGAGTAGTATAAATCATCACACTAGTGGCATGAGTATCATTGGTATCAAAATAAGAAATAGTGGTATTATAAGAATTGGTATCAAAATATGCACTATTAGAATGGTTAAGGGGATGTGTCTTTTGAAGAGGCCCACTAGAAGTTGAACCTACCATGTTAGTATAAATACTTGGTATGGAGGTTAAATAAGTCATGGTGTGTGAAGGAGACATAATAGATGGAAAAGGTTGAGATGAAAATAAATTGGTTTCCCCAAATCCATGAGAGAAGGTAGGGAGGGTGAAGTATGTTCTTCTATATGAGGAACCTATCATGAGACTATGAATGGTTGAAGGGTCTTTTCCTCTATGTTGAGGGAATTTATTGATTAAAAAAAACATTTCATTTGTGAACTGTAAATCATGATAAAATTTTAGTAAGATCAAAGGATTGAAAAATAAGGATGAATGAGGATGAGTCCCATAATTAGTAGTGTGTGTTAATATGGACATTACTTTCATCCATGAGGGGGTGCCATAAGATGTGCCTTGGGAAACCTATTAGGATTGGTAAAACTCATAATGTTTGTATGATTTAAATTTTTATTATTCTCAAATAGGGAATTCATGTATCAAACCAATCAACAATGTTCTATAATATAAGAAACATAACAAAGAATAAATAACACACTCGTATAAGTTGACTATGTACTTTCGAGGGAGAAAATAAATAGGATGAAATGATACATAGTTGTATAGGTTGACTATGTACTCTAGAGGGAGAAATTGAATAGGCTAAAATGATACATATTCATATATGTCAATTGTTTACTCCAAATGGAGAAATTAAATAGGCTAAGAAGATTGCAATCATATACACAAGTTATGTTATAAAGGTAATCAAAACTAATAGTTTGTAAGATATTATGTTGATAGGGATGACTATGTTATGAAAATAGGATTTTTCTTTTAAATATAATAGCTAAGCAAATATAATGAATCACAAAAAAAATTATACCAATGTTTTTGATCTAATTGTAGTGCACAACACAAACCTTGTATTGACAATATCTAGTTCAAGTTTTTCAATAAAAAATATAATGATCAAAGAGTAAGAAACAAAACTTGAATGTAAATGATAACCTAAGTGGTCATTATTTAATGTTGTTAAGTTATAATAAATTTTAAAATTAATGTGATGGGGATTTGGCTATAAGAAGGAACTATAAAGCAATCTATGGATATTTTAATTTAGTTTAGGTTAAAAGGGATATATATTGGTGATGTTAGTGGCTTGGTATTATGGCTTACCCCCTCACTTCATAATATCATTGTGACAAAGGTCTTGATTTCTCTAACAATATATACCATTAAACACGTGTTTATAATTGGCTAAAAAACCAAGTTAACTCCCCCTTGGTGATGAAATCTAAGTAGGTAGGCCTTGGGAACAAAATGTTTAATTATTTTTAGTGTTAAGTGATTTGTAAGTGTGTGAAAAATAGAAAAATAGTGTGAAAAATTTGGTAAATTAATAAACCACATAATTATTCTATGTTTATTACTCTAAGAATGCAAGTAAATACAATGAAAAGTAAATTAGTTACTAGCCAAATAGGTTAATTTCTTTAATAGTGAAGAGTATAGCATTGGTTTAGATGACATTATATGCAAATAATACATAATAGAGTCAACAAGGATGATAATATTATTTATAATAAAGATATATAGGAATATAATTGAATAGGTTGATTGTGTCTTCTAGAGAGAAGATAGGCTATAGAACTGTGTTGAGTTATTTGACCCAATTTGTTGTAGGGATTCAATTTTATAGACTATAAATTTTTGAAAAATAAGACTATAAATGAAGAACATGAATGATAGAGAAGGGAATAATGAACCTTGGTATTTTTTAATATGCTTAGTTTCCAAATTTTATGTTATTTTGTTAAAATGCTTATTTTTATATTTTGTAAATTGAAGTCTGCAAAACTTGTGTGTTGAAAATAGTCTATGAATAAAGTCAACTAGTTCAACTAAGTCTACAAACATATATGTTATAGAAAGGACTATGAATAGAGTGGACCAAGTTGATGAAGTCTATAATCCTATGATTGAAGAAGAAAATTGTGTTGATCTAATTGATCTAGTTCACTATATTTAGATAAGACCTACAAAAATAAAATAGAGTCAATTTGGAGTGTTTGTGTGTTAAACCTACACATAAAATGTTAGATTGTATTGATAGGTTCGATAAAATACTATAAAAATAAAAATATATAATATTATAATAAAATTAATGTGTGAAATAAAACCTACAAGAGTGAGATTCATGTTGGGTTCACCAAAATATATACAAGGGAAAATGTAGTTGACCTACAAATTAATTCCTTCTTGGAGAATATAAATCACACTTACACTTTCACTTGTTGGTATATTTAGGTAATTAGGTTCATGACCAAGATGGATACTTAGACCTAACCAAAGGGTCCCTTAACACAATAATGTCACTCGAGAGGGTTCTAAAGCCTCTAGTCAAGCAACACCGTGTGATAACCCTAGATAGGCCCTATGTTTTCTATATTCACTAATCAAATACAATTAAAGTAAAATATAATATAGTGATCACTAAAGTTTGGGACATAAAATGGGGGTTATAAATATAAAAATTAAACATGCATATAATATATATACTTAAGCTAAGGTATAAGAAATCCTAATGCATTAGAGAGAAGTATATAAGCTAAAAAAAATAAAATATATATACTTTAACAAAGGAGGATCAAAGTTAGGAATACTTACCTTTAAAAACATACCCACCAATACTTAGTCTCTCCTTTGGCAAAGGAGCTTCACAATAGGTTGTTTTAGTATGTACAAATAACAAGGATAAGTCAAATATAGGCTACACAACTTCTCTTTCCATCCACAATACTTCTCCACAAAATAATATGTGTATCTCTAAGTGTATTATTGAAACCCTAAATGTTTTTCCTCATGTAAAATTGTGGATAAATAGATGCATAATATATGATGTTATTTTTATTCTCATCCTAATAAATGTCTTAAATGCACATATATATATATATATATATATATATATATATATATATATATACATATGTGTATGTATATATATACATATATATATATACATATACATATATATACATATACATATATATGCATATACATATACATATATATACATATACATATACATATATATACATATATATATGCATATATATATGTATATATATGTATATGTATATGTATATATACATACACATATATTTATATGTATGTATATATATATATATACACACACATATATATGTGTATGTATATATATGTGTGTGTGTGTGTGTATGTATATATATACATATACATACATAGACATATATATACATAGACATATATATACATATACATATATATATACACATATATATATAAAGAGAGTTGAGTCTAACCCTAAACTCTTCTAAAAGTTTAGTCAATAGAGTCAACCCAATCAAACCTATATCACTAATTAATAAAATAAAGTTAGTTTTTAAATTAGGTTAGCTAAGCATGATAGAGTCTTATAACATGAAAACATAATTTATATACAGGGTCAGCCCAGGCTAAATTCATTTTCTAAATGTCAAAAAGAGTTACTTATGCAATGAATTACTTATAGTAGTGTGTAATGGAGGAGTAAAATATTAGGGAAGTGTGTAGATTTCAAGTGGTTGTATAGGGTAAAACAATCTTACAAAGAACCAATGGTTTTACCACCCCTTTTTTGGTGCACCCTATAAGGCATGCACTTAGAGAAATTGAGACTTGATGGGTTCTTCTAAGATATAAAACATCAATAATTGATAAAGTTTGAAACTATTATGTGTATATAGAATCTATCTCCATAATACATTCCCTCATAAAATATGTAAAATGGTATAAGTACCAAATACTAAATAAATGTGGAGAACATGTTTCCAAAGAATACCTCCATTATAATCTAGAAATTATGAATGTGTGAAATCTATTCCATATGAAATTCCCCCACTGAATATAATAACTATTCAAAACGTGGATAGCATGATTAAAAATCATGTCCCCAATAATATTTCCATCCTTTGAGGTGAGATAAAAATATTACCTTTAAATTACCTCATCTCGAAAGGGTTAGACAATTGTAAAATATGTGAATGTAACCATGTATCATATCAAAGGGAAAATGTCTAGGTAAATGTATCATTAAAGCACATATATAAATGTGATCACATGTAATCCTAAGATATATGATAAATATCATGGCAATATATGTATATTAATAATACAATATCAACAAAAAAATAAGCACACACACAAGATCACTCAAAATCAAGTCAAAAGGTAATGATCTACGGATATTGCAAACAAGGGTCATGTTCAAAGATGCAAAATAAATGAACATCACTTAGTCATATGTCCAAAAAATAAAGGAATGAGATATTCAAATGTATATACAATAATAGATGACATTTTAAAATGTCCAAAAAAATAAATAGGCAGAGGGACCATATACAATGGGGCATATTCAAATCTTTGGAAAAAGAAAGACAATGACAAGGCAAAATGCTTAAGTGTATAAAGGAAAATCATAAGAAACCAGAATAAATGTGTCATATTGGCCCATGGATAAAATGTGTTATAAAAAAAAATTCAATTAAATAAAATATTAAATACCATATGTAATATATAATCATGGATAATAGGCATGTGTAAGTACATATAGAAGCTCAAACATGATAATGTAGAGTGACTATCAAATCATATAACTTGTGTTTATCAATATCATAGAATATGTTTGTACCCAACATCTTCATGATATGACTAGAGGTAAATCCCAACACCCATAAGTGCATCATGTATCTATGTATGCTTGTATATGTGTATGTAGGATTAGATGATATACTAACCCTCAACATGGAACTAACACATAAATGCCAAGTAGCCTATAGAACATGTAGGTGTCAAAATTCTTTTTGGATTTTTTAATGTTTCTAATTGTTTTTGGTATTTTTGGATTGATTATATCATCCTATTATCTCATCTAAAGGATTATAAAAGGTATCTCCCAACTCATAACATAGTACAAGAAACTGGTGGTACTATTAAGGAACATTTATAAGTGAAATATATGTCACTTTAGTATTTGTAATGTTCATCATATGTCTAATAGGAATCTAAGGTTTTGAAGTAACAATATAAGGAATAGGGGTTATTATAACCCATCTCTATGTACTCTATGGTTTCTATGGAATAAAAATATTAGGAACATGTTTATCTATTTTGGATATCTGAATATGGTGCATAGAAGACAAGGATTCCATGGAACCCAATTCTTATATCTAATGTAAGGGTCTCTCAATTAATGGTTTCCTAGTAAAGGGCATTGCTTTTTTATTACCCTTTTGTGATGGATCATCTTTAAAAAAAATTATAATTAACTACCTAGTTATGATCTTCTCTTGTTCAATAGGAATGCTCATATAAAATACTAGAAATTATAATTGCCCAATTGGTATGAATGTATTTAATACACCCATAAACTATATAAGGTATTACTTGAAGAGTATGTTTCCAAGCTCATTCCAATAACATTTTAAAGAGACATGTATAAGGTATTACTAATAAATTAGTACCCAAATGTGCAATACCAACCTATAAAGGTATGTCAACCTCACCAAGAACCTTCTTGGGGGTCCCATTAAATGCTTTGACTAATATGGTATAAGGGTATAAATCATGATGAGTATAACCCAAATGCATAATTAATGTCATTCTAGAAAACTATTCTCTTACACCATTATCAATCGTAACACTATGTATGGTGGGTTTATCAAGGTATGCTCAAATGAATATAGAATGAAGATAAGAATAATAATCCTTAATTTCACCATCATCAAATGAAATGGTAAGTTTTTACACCATAGGAGGTATATGTCATGTGTAAGTACTAATAACCCCATATAGTGGGTACCCATAATATTATCGAGGATGAAGTGCATTAAATTCCATTTAAACTTAGAGTTACTTATTATAATGGTCTTGCTAAGGATTGTTAACTATATTATATTTATGGGGATCACCAAGTTGTGAACCTAATTCCTATGAAGAATTTTAAAATGTAAACTATTGGTCATTGATGACATCTTATATGTTATGATTTAAGGTAAAACATATATTCATAGAATGCCTAGGGCCTTAGTGATAGTCACAAGAAGTATTTTCATCATATCTTTTCGGTAGAGGTCTATTTACATCAACCTCTATAAGAGGATGGATAGATATAATATGAAACTCTAGTAACCATGGGAGTGTTTAAGTTAGAGTCTTAGGTAAACATGTAAACTATCTCCTTGGTGCATTATATAGAATAAGTTGATTAATTTTTTGTGTAACTAGATTAATCATGGTGGTTGTTTCTTTTTTAGCTTAGGTTATTTTAACTTATAACTTAGTTTGATTGTAAATTCTTTACTAGATATAGATACAACTAATGTGTTTGTTATATACTTGAGATTATTTAATGACATAAGCTTAATTTCATGGTATTGTACAACATGGAATAAATATTCAAAATATTGATACTTTTCAAAAATGATAGACTCATATAAAAGAGTAAGAAAAATTTGATTTAATATGTCCTATGACTCTTTGTCTTCCATAGGATTGGTCATTTTGTATAGAATTATCTTATATCTAAAGAAATATTCAATCATTGGTTCATTGGTTCCTTATATGATATTTTTAGTTCGAGCATAGGAAACCTTTTTGGTAATGTTAATATAAAAATGTGCCAAAAATTGATCTTCAACAGTTTTGAATGTTTTCATGGATTGAAGAGGTAAGTCATAAAACCATATCAAAGCATATTCCTTGAGGATCCTTGGAAATAATTTGGTCAAAAATTTATCATTTGAAGCATAATCAAGGCATGATGCATAGAATGTTTTAATATTTTGCCTAAGATCACCCTTTACATCATTAAACGTGAACGTATGTTCAAAAATCGAATTGGAAAAGGGTGCAAAGAGATCTCAAGTTCAAGAGTGTTATGCAACACATCTTGTGAATCTATAGCATGTGAAGACTTTGAAGAATTTTGTTCAATGTTTGCAATGTTATCCTATAAGGTCTAAACAAATTTAAGGAATGATTAAACTATATTCAATGGTATTTTTATTAATAATTTTAATTTTGAGTAGTTGCCATAGGGGATGGAAACATGTTTTAAGTTGTAATAGGCATCAAAACTAGTATTTGTATTTAAATAATAAGTTCATAATATATGTATTTATAGTATTTTCATGGAAAAAAGGTTGAAATAAATAGTCCTTTCCCCTATTATATGTACATGGATTAATAAGTGTGGGATGAGTTATAATACCTTCTAAGGATTTACCATTACTAGGTGAGGCAGGCTTGGTTTTATCTTGTTTGCTTATTTCATCTCTTGTAACATAAAAAAATGCCTCTATTAATCCCTTTTTATTCTTGATATGAATAATTAACATTAATTTATCCTCCATTTGGAATCACATTTTTGTAATAAAATTTTCCATTGATTCATAAATGAAAAGTTTAAAATTTTGAAAACACAAAAAAACCTTAAGTGACCTACGTTTTGATGTTCAAAGATTGGTTTCATCCAAATTTTAACCCTAATTTGGATGTGGAATTTACTTGGGTAGATAGGGTTAAGGATATATAAATTATAAGTCATAAGGTTGAATATCATATCTAAAGTAGGCCAATTAATGTGTTAAAATTAGATGTACCATAATCTAAATTTATTAAACTCATATAGGCTATTAATGGAAAATACAACTATGATCGATATAGAAATGACATAAAAGAGAGTACTTAACTAGTTCTAGTTATAACATGGTATTGTGTATAGAATATGAAAAAATTAGGTGGGAAGATATTTTTGTAACAATCATCAAAATTTAAATCTAGTGTTTATGGCTCTTTAGATAGTTACATTATCCTAGGATAATTACATCAATGATACTATCTAGGTTCAATGCTAGCATCCAATATAAAACATATATGTAAATAAGATAAGACCACCTAGATACTTATGGGTTTTGATTCACCTTTTCTCTAGTGCATTTAGATTTAGGTCATGGACTATCAATATTAGTGAAATGGTAAAACCTTGTATTTCAATCTTTAATGTGACCTTGGGGAAAATGGGTTAGTGGGCACATGGTGTCGATGTAGCCCATAATTAACACACTATAAAAGAGTGATGCCTACATAGCCAATACTTTAGAAGAGGGAATTAGACTCATGTATTTCTCCCCTATGTGTTGGCTTGTGTGTGAATCATGCAATGTGTAAAGAAAGTAAAATAATGACCTAGTTTATAACTTGTCAAATATGACCTTATGAATACTTATTTAGTACTTAAAACCTATAGTTTAGTTATTGTTTTGACTGATATCATAAAAGAGATGAATTTTTAAAAATGGTCACTTTAGTTCTTCTTGAGTGATCTTTTAGCCTAATTTATAGGGGAGGAATAAATGAGGGTTGGTACTATGTTTATACCAATCCTATCAGGATATAAATCAAATTAAAACACTTAATCTAACCATTATAATAAGTTTCATTTGAAAATTGGATGACTTTAGGGTATTAGACACTTGTATCAGGGTAGGAAACTAACATCATTTCTACCATATGTCATAGACATTAGTGTATAGGGAACATGAGAGTAGGCACATGCTCAAAACATGTAAAGGTGTAAGATATGTAAATTTTAAGAATGTTGGGTATGATGGGATGTTTATGTCATCAATATAAGATTGGTCAAACTAAGATATAGGCTAAGGGGCACAAGACAAAAAAGATGTGAGGATTTTAGAATTAAGTCATGTCTAGAACTAAGAGGAACAATCAAGGTCTAGGTTTTTCAAGTGTAAAAGACTAAGGTGATAAATAATCAAAAAATATCATCTACAATATGCCAATGTAACAAATGAAAATGAAACTATTATATTCAATGCAAGATAATGAGAGAGAAATTGATTACTTTATCATTTTTTGAGTTTTATAAATATTTTAAATATAAAAATATACATCAAATCTTAGATAACTAATCTAATAAAAAAATGGTAACAAAAAAAAAGCAAATACTCTAGTTTGAATAGTGCTTAGATTAGTTGAAGGTGATTTTTTTCTTTTGATTATATAATCCTTAGGTAGCTATGTCCTTTGATAAATAAAAACCTTAGTAACTCTCCAAAAATAAGGATGAAAAATAATGGAATCAAATTATCATGAATATAAAGAAGAAGGCAGTTGACTACAGTTGGACTTATTGAAAAATAGCAAAGAATAGGTTTAAAGATCCATGAATTTCTTTCTCCAAAATTCAAATGCATAAATGACTAGAAGATAATTGTAGACAAATCTAATTTTTATTAAAAAAGACAAGAAGGTGATCTATGGCTCTAAAATATTCTAATATTTAATCACATGCACAAAATTTAAATCAAAATTTCTCATAAATGTGAAATACTTATAATGAGGAAAGATAAATTGTGACATGGAGTTATCTTAAGATTGACTAGGAATTTGGTCAATTAAACTTGGAGATTAAGGGGAATAACAAAAAAAATTCGAGTGAACTTGTTGGTGCATTTACTTGCTTTATTACATGTACTTGTACTTATTATTTAGATTGGTGCACTAATTACCTATTATAATTAGTTTATTAATAATTTGCACCAGATGGGATAAACTTGCTTAGCTAGTAGTTAACTTGGACACCTATCTTATTATAGTGGAGTTCCACTCCACTATTTAAGGTAAGATAGGATAAGATTGCTTAACTAGTAGTCAACTTATGTTGATCATTTACACAAGTTGGACACCTATCTTGTTAGTGTGGAGTTGCACTCCACTATTCTTGTAGTCAAATATCAGTTGAACTACACCTATTGTGTGAGTTTCCTGATCTTTATCTTACACACCTTGCTTTATATAAATAATGGATATTTATGTATTCAATATCAGATTAATATTCAATTATCAGATTAATTCATCATATTTGAGTTATTTAGTCATTTTTATTATTATTTCATATATACAATTATTATTTATTACTATTACTATTTTATCTCTTATTTATGCTTTCTATTAGATTAATCAGATCTTGTAACTAATTATAACATGGTATCAGAGTTATCTTGAATCTGTAGATTGTTAAATATTTAAGAGAAAAATATCTATATATAGGATTAATTTTTTGATTTTGTAAACAAGCACAAATTAGAGCTTTATGGAGAATTTTTGAGCTCACCATTGAGTTTAGAGTGCCCAAGATAGTCAGAATCATCTATAATTTTGTCTAAATTGGGCACAAGAGGTAAAATTGACAAGGGGTTGATCTAGAAGCACCACTCCTAAATCTGGTAGGTACTTGAAAATCAAAGCATTTATAAGTAAAAATGACCTCATGGTTGTGTTCAAAAAGTGTCAAATATATATATATATATACACACACACACACACATATATATATACATATATATATATATATATATACATATATATACATATACATATATATATATACATATATATATACATATATATATATATCCATATATATATATATATATATATACATATATATACATATATATATACATATATATATACATATATATATATACATATATATATACATATATATAAATATATATATACATATACATATATATATATATACATATATACATACATATATATACATATATATACATATACATATACATATACATATATATAGATATATGTGTGTGTGTGTGTATAATTTGTCTAATTTGGACACAATCACTTGAAAGGCAAAAAAAAAATTGCTCTCAGGTACGACTGTACAGACCTTAAAAACTGTGTGGACACTTTTTTTTGGCAGGCCGCATAGATTAGTAGATATATTTGAAAGGACAACTTCAAGATCCCACCATTTGAACACCAAGAGGTATTTTTGAGTGATTCTTTTTTTTTAAATAGCTTGAAATTTTGTGATTTTCATTGTTGTACTTTTATTTTTTCTAGATTTGTCTAGTTTTTTTTTTTTTGTTGTTTCAAAATTCAAGTTTTTATATAGCATCTCTTGCTTGTCCTCATTTTTCCAACTTTAGACGATCATAAATTTCACATACGACCTCGTATTGAGGTCCCATTTTTTTTGGAAGTTAATATTTTTTTTAGCACAACACATTGGTGTAGAATTTTTTTGAAATAAAGTTCATATTTTTTAACTTTTAGACTAGAGGGCCTAATTGATATTTTTAAAAACTAAAAAAATTATAATCTAGCCTTGTAACTACACTCAATTATAAAGTACCAAAAAATACTTGTTGGGTGGGATAAAACTAAGTAATTTAGGGGTTTTTTTGGTGTGTTCTATATTTTGATTTCTACTTTGGGATGGTTTATTTCTAGTTGCATCATGGAGAATCATAAGTTCCCACTATTAAAAATATACACCTATAACACATGAAAATAGAATTCTTCGAATGCATTAATGATTCTAAGATATATGCCTTACATAAAAACTCTTCTTACTCCACCTACTGATGCAAAAGAGTTACAACACTTTCTCTTTGAAACTACTAATATAATTGGATGCATTCAGTCTTACATGTCTTCAAATTTGAATTTCCAACTTGAAAAATGTACAACTCCAAAAGAGACTTGGGATAAATTAGCATCATTATTTGGTAAAATAGATGAGGTTCATAGTTACCAAATTGATGATGAACTCATTAGTTTGGATCCTAAAAATTATGCAACAATACAAGACTACATCATTAAAGTCATAGATCTAAGAGCACAACTGTCTGAATGTAAAATTGATAAAAATGATATTCAATTGATTTTTAGTGACTTACACAAATTAGATCCTAAATATGCATCATTTTTCTCTAATTTTTAGATTCATAGGCTCACATTGGGCACATCTTATCAAATGTCCACCTGTGAGGTATTCTCTAAGATTATAATAGATGAAGAAGAAAAGTTAATAGTTATGAGTCTAATCAAGTCATCCAAATCTCAAGCTCTAGTTGCAAGTCAACCTTAGCATAAGTGAGTTTCAACATCAGCATCAAATACAAGTTCAAGTAAAAGAAGTAGAACAGTCAGAATAAGTCACATAAAGATAAGAATAAAGGGCAATAATCTTCCTCACAAGGAGATTATAAATCCACTAATAAGAAATGGGATTCACAAAAAAGGACTGGCACTCCTTGCCCTTATTGCAAAAGGGGTTTTATAGTGAACAATATTGTTGGAAGAAAGATATTGATGACCTTAAGGGTCTTCTCAAAAATATTAACATCAATCAATCCTCTTTAAAGGATTCTTCCACTACTTCAAATTCAAGGAAAGGGAAAGCTATGACACTAGTTACACTAGAAAATTCTCCCAAGTCATGGGTAATTATCTCAGGTACTTCACACCATATGGGTTATAATTATGAATAATTTTCTAGATTAGAACCAAGTTCCTTGTCTCATATTCTCATAGGTGATTATTCTAAGGTAGATGTTATAGGAAAAGGTATAGTTGATGTTGATAGTGGTGTATTTGAGGATGTCCTCTATGTGCCAGAGTTATCAACTAACCTTCCCTCTATATACAAAATCACTCACTTTGATACTGGTAGGAAGTTTGAGTTCACATCTGATTCTATATCAATCAAAAAATTGGAGGATAATTCCTTAGTTATAGTGGGAAAAGTTGACAATAATACTCAGCTATATTAATTTTCCCACTTTGTGCTTTAGTCTTTCTCTATAGCTTTGCTCTCACACACTAATTCAATGAGCAAGCTATGTCATGAGTGGTTTGATAATCTGAACTACCACTATTTATAGTAGCTTAGTCAGTAGGAGATGGTTACAAGACTTCCACAAATTCATTTTTTATGGGGTGTATGTCATGGTTGTGCCTTACGCAAACATATAGATGATAAGTTTGATAAAGGGAAGTCTTGGAGGGATACATAAGTCCTCAAACTTATTCATAGTGATTTAGGAAATCCATTACCTACTTTATCCTTTAGTAAAACCTATTATGTTCTCACATTTATTGATGACTATTTTATATTTACTTTGGTTTATTTTTTGAAACTCAAGAGTGAAGTATTTGATAGATTTATAGAGTTCAAATCTCTTATAGAGAAAAAATTTCTGAAGTATGTCAAGATCCTCCCCAAAAATAATGGGAGGGAATATGTGAAAATAAGTTTGAATAATAATGTGCTCTTGAAGGAATTGATCTTCAACATTCAGTTGCATGCACACCTCAGTAGAATGGTGTATCAGAGAGAGAATAAATTCTTAAAAGAGATGGTAAGTTGTATGATTCATGCAAAATTATTATTACCTGAGTACTAAGTGAAAGTGATTAATTATGTTGTATATATATAGGATAGAGTTCTTCATAAAGCTTTAAAGGGGATACACCTCTTGAAGCTTGGTGTAATAAGAAGCCATAAGTGCATCATTTTAGAGTCTTTGATAGTCTAACATGGGCTCACATACCTTCAAACAAGAGTTGTGCTTTAGAAAAGAAATCCAAAATTACATATTTTTGGGATATCCTAATGGTGTTAAGGGATATCATCTCATTGATCCATATTCACATGAGCTTACTATAGTGAGAATTATTTAATTTGAATAAATTCCTTCAGACTTATCTTCTAAAATTTCTCATTCTTCTTCTTTAGAAGAATTAGATAGCAGTGACGATGATACTCCTACTTCATCTACTTGTAGGGATGATGAGGTAATACTTCATCAATAGGGTTTAGTAGGTCATGTTCCTCTTCCTCCTACTCTAGATCCTTACCCATTGATGCCTTTGTGGTCTAGACAAACTTTGGCAAATACAGAACCTCTTGTTAGGGATCCATTAGATAGAAGGAGAACATGGTCACAACATGATCTTCCACATTCCTACATTGCCACAACTTTTGATCTATAGTATTTTCAGGAAGCCACAGGGATAGTTGAGTGGGATTCAGTGATGGAAGAAGAGTATGACTCATTGATTAGGAACAACACTTGGGATCTTATTCCTCTTCCTAAGGGAAGAAAATTAGTATGATGTAGGTGGATATATCAAACTAAGTTTGTAATGGATAGAAATATCGATAAGTATAAAGCACACTTAGTGGCCAAATATTTTTCCCAAGTAGAAGGCATTAACTATAAAGAAACCTTTGACCCTGTTGCTAAGATGCATTTCATTTTCTTGATACTAGCTATTAGTGTAGCTCATGGTTGGGATGTATATTAGTCATATGTGAAGAGCACATTTCTTCATGGGGATCTTCATAAGGAGATATATATAGAGCAATCACAGGGGTTCATTCAAGATTCTTCATTGGTGTGCCACTTGCAAAAGTCTCTCTATGGTCTGAAACAAGCCCCCAAGGCTTGGTATTCCAAGATGGACACATTTTTTCTTTTAGTTGGGTTCTCAAGATGTCACCTAGATCTAAATGTCTATATTCTATAGTAGGAGGATTCACTATTGTACTTATTTCTCTACATTGACAATCTCATTATTATAGGGAATGTAACATCCATCATCATTAATGTTAAGACTACACTTCATGATAGGTATTTTATGATATGCATGGGCCTATTGCACTATTTTCTCAAGATTTAGATAGCACAACCTTCTTTTGGGATTACACTTTCATACCCAAAATATCCCATGGACTTGTTAACTGAGTTTCATATGGCTAACTGTAGGCATGTACTGACTCCTTTCTTATCTAGAGTTAGACTTGAGATTCATTGTTCCACTCCCTTGGTTGATAGCACATTGTATCACCAGCTTTTAGGTAGCCTCATCTATTTAACTCATACATAGCCCAAAATTTCATAAGTAGTTGCATGGTTTCATGATTTATGTAGACACTGCATGAGCTTCATTAGAGAGATGCCAAGTGTATTTTGAGCTACATTCAGGGCACTATCAAATACAATATTCACTATAAAGTAGGTACAATTTCATACTTGATGGGATACACAAATTTTGATTGGGCTAGTGATTATGATGAGTGTAAGTCTACTTCTAGTTATAGCTTTCACTTCAGATCCAACCTCATTTTTTTGTAGAGTAAGAAGCAATATTCCATTACTCTTTCATCTATAGAGGCTAAGTATCATGGCATTCCCAATGCCACTACTAAGTCTATTTGACTTCAAAATATTCTCACTAAGCTTGGTGTTCCATTTCATAATCCATTAGTCATCTATTGTGACAACCAGAGCATTATTCAGATCTTGAAGAATCTAGTTAATCATCAGAGAACCAAACATATAGAGATCCATATGCACTTTATTAGGGAGTTGATTTAGGTAGAGATTATTTATCTTCAATATTGTCATATGGAGGAGTAGATTGTAGATATTTTCACCAATATTTTCACTAAGAACAAGTATCTTCACTTGTGATCTCTTTTGGGGGTGCAATACATTAGTTCTTTAGGGGACATCAGTTCTTTAGGGGGGTCTCCTACACCTTCATTTTGAGGAGGAATTTTTTTCCTTTGGGTTTTCTCCTTTCCTCATATATTTGTATAGAGTACCTAATATGGCTACACATTATTGGGACTCTTATATGTATACCCCTACCTAAGCTTTGATTATGGGGGGTGTTGGTGCATTTATTTGATTTATTTCATTTAGTTGTATTTATTATTTATATTAGTGTACTAATTACTTATTATAATTAGTTTACTATGTTTATTAATAATTTACACTAGATAGAATAAGCTTGCTTAGCTAGTAGTTAACTTCGACACCTGTCTTGTTACAGTGGAGTTCCACTCCACTATTTAGGGTAAGATAGGATAAGATTTTTTAACTAGTATTTAATTTATGATGATCATTTACATAAGTTAGACACCTATCTTGTTAGTGTGGAGTTTCACTCCACTATTCTTGTAGTCAAATATCATTTGAACTACACATGTGTGAGTTATTTGATCTTTATATTACACACCTTGCTATGTATAAGTAATGGATATTTATGTATTTAATATAAGATTAATATTGAATTATTAGAATAATTCATCATATTTGAGTTATTTAGTATTTTTTTTAATTCTCTCAAATATACAGTTATTGTTTATTACTATTACTATTTTATTTCTTATTTATGATTTCTATTAGATTTATTAAATCTTGTAGCTAATTCTAACAAAACTAGGTAGTCAAGGAAATATAATAAATAAAAAAAATGTAATGGAAATCAAGAAAAACATGTGAAAACTAAAGTCTTAGGTAATAAATTTTAAAAATGTTGAACATGTGACAAAATTACCACTTTATGTAGGTGGCAAAAATAGAACCACCATGATGGTTTTCAAAACTCCCACTATTTATTACCAAACCACTAGGGTGATTCACATAACCACTATAATGGTTATGGTTTCATTGAGGTGGTTTTCCAAACCACCATGATAATATCACCACAAAATCAAAAGAATAAAATTTAAATCAAAAGACTTAGAAAAATAAAATGTTGAGGTTTCCAAAGTCCAAAGAAAGAATAAAAGACCCAAAAAATATAGAGACCTAGGTTTGAACATATTTTGGTAAATATAATTGAATCACGATTGGATTTTTTATGAAATTTTGTAATGTGTAAAATTTGGGTGTGTATAGTCTCTAGTGTTGACATATGCAGGATCACTTAGACAACATGGTCCCAAACCCACTTCCTCACCCATGGGAGGTCATCATCAATGAAATTAGGTGGTCCCATTATTTTTTACATTGATAAAATTGCATAGATATAATAATAATAAAGTCTAATTAGGACCATCAACTGCTAGCACCTATTCAAAATGTTTTAGAAATCATGCACTAGATGCATGCATATCGTACTTCTTATATAAATTAGGGTGTCTATAGCATCAAGTAACACATAGATATAATTTATAGTGGGATCAAACCATTAGAATTATGACATGACATATATTTGGTCAAAATTTTGATGTAGATATCTATAACACATAAAATGTACACCTAAAACATTTCATATATCGAGATGGTTTTTTATGTTGATCTATGGTCTCAGGTGTATCAATAACCATATGTGTGCCCATAATAGGCATCCCCATAATAAAATTTACATCCTAAATGGTTATGAACACCTAAATGGTATCACCATCCATTACCCACATAAATGTGTTATCATTCCTCTCAAATTCTCCTAAGAATAGGGTAATTAGCTCTGAACTAAGTGAAACATGACACATCTACATAATTACTCACAAACGTAGGGTGATAAGACATGATTGATCTACCATTGACAATATATATAAAAAGCATAGTGTCCAAATTGAATTTAAAAACCACCATATTCTCCTTCACCTATAAAAATATAAAATAATAAAGCACACTTATATTTTGATCCAAAAAATTGAAATCAACAATAAAAATTAACATAAAATAGAAAAAGTATATAATTTTATCATATTTAAAATTTATCAACTAATCATGTAACTATACTATCCATTCTTAATTTTAATACTACACTAACCATACCCCATATAAATTTCCAAGGAAAACATTCTACTACACTAACCATACATTACGATACTGACTAAGGAAAATGTTCAACTACACTAGTCATACTATACAATATCAACCAACATATTACTAAAATATATCATCCATACTATATGATATTAGACACCTATTATTCCTAATCCATTAGCCATACCTTATTGTACTAACAATTATTTTATGTTCTACTAATCAACCAATTACTAAACTACACCACCCATGCTTATTTCCTAACACTACTAGTCATACCATACATTATTGGCCAATTGTTTGATTCTATATTACACCAACAAAACTATATAATATTATATATCACTTTTTCTAACTACATCATCCATATCCTATGGTATTGGCCAAGAGTTTGTTGTTCCCCTTAAAAATTATAAAAGTATGGGTAATAAAGTTGACTAAGGGTAATTATTTCTTCCTTCACCTTAATAAATACACTTGGTTCTAATTTTGACTTTCTATCAACTCCCTATCATGTGTTATTTTTAGATTCATTTTGATACTTTTTGGGGAAAATTCCATTACAAAAATTTTCCCCAGTGCCAATATTTCCTAATATAGTTCATTTTTACACAAAATGACAAAATGGATAATAAATGCACTCATTACTTATAAGTATCCAACCATAATTGTAATACATCCCCCAACATGTTCACCTCCTTTTTTACTAGCCATCATCTCTAAAATCATTAAAATTGGATACATAAAGCTTTGGTTTTTCCAAAATGATAAAATATAGAAATGAATAATTTTTATCTATTTATAGTGAAAATTTAAAATTTCAAAGCTTCCATTTATTTATCACAAGATTCCATTTTTAACCCAAATCATTTTTCCATAGTTTCTTTTAATGAACTAAAATAATTATAATAATCTTGGTGAGTTATCTAATTTTTGGGTGTTAATAGAATTATTATGTAAAAATTTGGAATTTAATCTTATTTTTTATTTTGAATCTCATTTTTATTATTGGGTGCCTTCCATCACCTACAACATAATCAAAATTATCTATACTTAATAAGGTAATTGAAGTTACACATTTTTATTTTATTTTATTTTAGTTTTTTTTAGTATTTTTTTTAGTTATGATCTTTGGTTTTGCTATGTTTATTTACCAAAACACCATCCCATGTTAAACTCCTATGACACATGATGAGCTTTATTTATGGAATATGTATATGTATATATTTTTTAATTTACTAGTTACTAAATATTTCTTTTATAGTGGTTTTTTGATGCATCAATATCCCTAAGTGCACGCCTTAAAGGGTGCACTAGGAATGGAGTTGGAACAACTCATGGTGCATTGTGAGAGATATTTTAATTCTATCATAATTACAACATGCCTACTATAAATTAAATCTCCTCTAAGTATCTATCTATCAATCCCTTATGTCTAATTCCTCTTGATCTTTTATAGTTTCCTGTAATCACCTAAAAGTGGTAATTAGATGTTAAGAGTGTCGTTTGAGTTACGTTATTACTAGCTTAGCCATAAACCTATATTAAAGGCTTAGACACACTTTTCCAGTCATTGTGTAGATGATAATTACCTACATTAAGTCAAAACATAGTCCTAGAATTATCTTCTCAAATACTTTCTTAGTAGTCTACCAAGTGGACATTAGCACCACATTTGGGACACTTCAGCGACATAACACTAGTGTCCACAATTGGGCACTACTATCCTTACCTCTAACTCTTATTAATGGATAATTTTTCAAATGTGTTCCACTCCCAAGGTCATATTAAGTATATTTTATTATCTAGACAAGCTACATATCTCTATAAATACAAGTCTAATTGACATATATTCACTAGATTGAAAATAGATGCAAAAGCACATTCAAACTAAAGACAAGTTGAGAAAAATTAAGGTATTTTATCCCTATTATACCCTACTTATACATAATACCATCTATATCATCCTTAATCCCACTTTTCAAAGATTTCAAATCTCAAACACATTCAAGGCCTCCAAGTCCACTTTCATTCTATAATTCACTTGTACTTACATCAAACACCAGGTGGTATGACTACATTGTGATTTATCCTTCTTAAAATTACTGGTATGTAGGCAATTATCTTCTCAATCGAGTGTAGAGGATGTCCATCCTATCTTACTAATGAATACACAATTTTTTCTTATCCCATAATTGTAAGGAGGATTAGGGTTCACATATTAAATTAGGTTTTTTAGGCACAACATAGATCTCTAAGTTTTGTGTACATATGAACAAGACCTAAAAACATAGGAACATGTGTTTCCACAAAATAGGAATAGTACTCCAAAGGGGACATTATCACCACATTGAAGACACTACATAAGATGGGTGCTACTCTCCATATGGGGTACTACTATCTAGTATGAAAATAAACACTAGAATCATGTTGACAACACTCAAAACTATCCAAACTCAACTTTCAAAACCCATATCATGTGCAACAATCACTTTTTAGATAAGTCTATATTTATTACTATTTATTACTAATTTTAAATAGGGTCAATGGTCATAACAAATTATTACTTAATTATTGTAATTTATTTAACATATTTAGACATCTTAGCCCTTTAATCTGAACATAGATTTTCATAGTTAAACCCTAAAAGGTTAAATCATTTTGTCAACCCATCTTACTTAAAATATTAATTCAAACCCTATCTTTCATTCATCTAAAATTTTGTGCAATAATTTAGGGATGCATATTTCTAAATTTCTAACTTTTTTAGACAAACTAAATAAATTAAATCAATTTCACATTAGGTTTTAAATTTATTTTACATATAAATTAAATTAGTGTAAAGAAACCTTAGATTCAGAAACCCTAACCCTAACCCTAAACGCACGTAGGTTTTGTATCCTTTTATACCTATACTTATATTTAAATTCCAAAAATATCATATTTTTTACTATATTTAAATTTTGTAATATTTCATAGATTACTATCCTTAAAAAGGTTAAAAATATATAGAACTTATTTTCCTACCTTTCAACCTACAATGGTAAAATTTAAAAATAGATTTGATGAAACCAATAAGAAATAGTTAAAAGACTTTGTGTTAAAACATAAGGGTATACAAGATGATTTTAAAACAAATCTTCTAGATGAACTCTAAATGAAAAATAATGGTCAAACTTCAATCCCTCTAGTTAATAATGTTGTTACACCTCTAGTGGGACCAACTCAACCAACTCACATAGCACAACCCAAGATTATTATCCAACCATCAGTGAAAACTACACCATTTATGGCTAGTTGCCCAAATCTATATGTACAATCAATTATGCATGAGGTTCTTACTCTGCATTATAAGGTGTTACATCTCAAGAAGGGAGAAACTAGGCCATCACATGCCTTGGATTCCAACATTATCTTACACATACCTTTGGCACATCACACAGAGATAACTCCTTTCCTTAAAAAAATTATGGTACCCAAGATCACATTATTCAATGGCAAAGATGGCCTAGATCATCATCTCAAATTATTTGATAAATCATGATTAGACTATGTGTCCAGTGATTAGCTTCTTACAAATCTAATCCCACATAGTATCAAAGATTATGCCCTACAATGGTTTTATGATTTTCCAAATTAATATATCACAACATTAAATCCTTTAATATATATGTTCCTAGCACACTTATATATCAACATAAATAATAACATATATGATGAGTGGCATAGTGAAATTAAAATTCAAATGAGCCTATCATAGATTATGTATTATGATAAAAGATAATATTATCTAGATTAACTATCCCCATGGTAGATAGAGAGTTCCAGGATATTTTTAAACATAGTCTATTGTTAGCACTACATGAATCTATCTTATTCAAAAAGTTTCCCACATTTATCAATATGTGCCACATAGTCAAATAAAGAGAGGTTAAGCTCTTATCAATGGGAAAACCCAAGTACACAAATGGATCAAAATTAACTATTAATATTTCAAAAAAACCTCCATATAAGACAAGGGCCATTTAAAATAAAAGTGATCAAATTGCCATAGTCAACATAACTTTCAAGCCTTCTCCTAGACTAGGTTTATCTGATCCTTAGTGTAAAGTCTTGACTAATCTTCTAAAGCTGCCATCATGAGTTTTACAATAACAATTAGAATGCAATGTCATATCTCTCCCTCCCATTAAAAAGTTTAATATGATATGGACTCCTCCAAATAGTTATGATTCAAATGCATTATGTGAGTATAATAGGGCACTAGGCCACTTGACAAATAAATGCATTAACCTAAAGCACAAGATAAAGGATCTTATTTAAGATAATATTATTGATGTAGGAACACCCATAGAGGAACCAAAATAACAAAAAATAGAGGCTAGGGAACTAAAAAAAAAAATAGATCCTTTCTTGAAGCATATAGATATTGATGTAAGGGAAACATCATGTATTCACTATACATACTAGGCACATCACCAAATTATTGTCACATAGTTATAAAGGAAACACATCCAATACATAACATTATTGGCATGCATCACACTATAGTGCCACCTAGATCACTTATAACATTTTAGAGTAGGATATTATATATGATGACATAGATTTACATGCATTCTTCATACAAGCTTGCATAAACCACCATCTTATTCATAGTTTTATGATTGACAATGGGTCAAACATAAGCATGTGCACCATGACATTCTTACAACACCTAGGATACATATATCACGATATATTCCACACTAACACAATAATTAGTGGTTTTAATGGCCATGTTTAGATCTCAATCAGGGATATTTTACTTTGATTATAGGTTGGACTAGCACACATAGCCACTTGGTTCCTAGTAGTACCTAGTGCAGGTGTATTCGATATATTATTAGTAAATCCATGGTTATAGTATCTCTGAACCATTCCATATAATTAAATGATGACTAAAGTATATAAATTATAAATAGGTGGTTAATATTGAGGGTGTCCTATATGATTACCCTCTTCCCATCCCATAGGTAGTTCAAGCACAGTTTCTAACTATAGTTCTAAAATAGATACTAGTCGTAGTTCCAACACTATTAACATATATTGCATGGTTATTAGTTATAATAGAGAATATAAATCATGTGTGTACATTAAAATGTTCATTAGAGTCATCAGTATATATTATGTCTACTCATATAGTATCTACATATATGGATAATTTCCCATGGAGACCATTACTAGAGAGAACCTTACATCTAGATATGTCACAGATTATAGAGGACCTTCCTCTACTCAATTTAAATTGAGACTAGTTACATTCGGTTCTATGGTTATTAAAATAGGACACCTACATCATATATAGATTCTAATTATACTATATGTGTCCCTAATGTCCCTATAGTTCATAGGGCATCATAGTCAATGCCACAACATAATAAAATCACCACATAGGCAGCTTCAAACTTAGAGTATATAGGATAGTAGATCATGGGCTCATATTTTCCCTTTCACACCATATGCATGGTCATAGATACCCTATTTGACACATTTCACAATGATATTGAGTTTCTCATGAGACTCATTGGTTAGTATGGTTCCTACCCTTTTAAATACTTCCTTTTCTCTCTCGCTCAGTATACATAGTTTATTTTCATTTTATTGTACATAGATTATACTCAAAAATCAAAAAAACAATATAACATGTTAAAATATAAAAACATTCAAATATTTTGAAGACACAAAATATAAATATTATATCCATTATTATTTTTATGTTTATACTACTTGTCAAATATTACATATTGCTAGCTATCCTAATATAGTCAGTTTTATCATACACATATACTTCACTTGTTCTTATGGAGTGCTTGCAGATTCTAGATAGGACTCTGGTCCACTATGATAATCCAAACTAGATATCATCTACCCATTGGGTGCATTTACACTAATCTATTTTTATAAATATGGTACATCCTCCTACTTGGGGGCATCTCATACGTAGTGTTATTACCAGGTTTTATCTTTACATTCTATACATTGTAATTTATCCATAAATTTAACTTGATATCGATCATTGTTACTCATTACTCAGATATTTTGTGGACTATCACTAGTTAGACTTAATATATATGCATCATAGCATCTATGTATATTTTTACTACATATTTATACATTATTTCATTTCTATTTACCTTAGATTAGACTTGATTGTGTTCCTATGATTCTTCCATCTTTGAGGGAATTTGAATATGTCATTGTTATTTGGATCTATGTCACTTATTTGTTTGTATACCTTAGACATGCACCCATGTCCCTTGTGTGTGATTTTTTTCTTCTATTTTCAAACATTTGAACATGTCCTTCTATGTGGATCTAAGACAAATTAATTTTTGTTTGCATATGTAGACATTTGAACATGTTCTTGTGTGTCTTCATTCTCATATTTAGTGACATGTGCCCTTTATTATGGCCCCTTGGCCTATATTTTACATGGATCATGTGTTTTTATGTTTTCTTCATTGTATTATTCTACACCATCAATTTTCTCGTTACACACACAGACATCAATTTTCAATACTATGAGGGACCTCATACATCTATCCTTCCTACTTGGGAGCTATGATGGACATCATGCCCCATCCCCATAGGTATTTAGTTACATTTTATATTAAAAATTGATTACATCTATCTTGACACCCTTGTGCAATGCTAAATTAAAACATACATCTTACATTACCTACTCATGATCACATACTTTTACATTTTGATGTTATGTTTATACATCTTATTGGAATAACATGCACATGTTATATCTAACACATTTTGTAGAGATACATATTTAGAGGGTATTTCTTACATAAGTTTCAAAAATAACATCAAAATAGGGGGAACTCATAAGGGTTTGTCATAGAGATCAAGATATTATATTTCTATTCATAAATACACTTTAACACATAGGCTTAGTTTTAGACATTAGATAAAGGGTATACATAGAACATAATAGAGACTTAGAATTTAGATCAAATCATTCAAAAATATGATCAAGAAAACTTTAGTGCCTAGATTAGGACACTATTTCCATAAGGAAATACTATCCACTATAGGGCACTAATTTCCTTTATCCCCAGCTTTAGGATAGTCTAGATCATTCAGACTAGTACACCAAGTGCAATATATATTTACATAGTATGATCACATGTTTGATAGTTATGTTTAGATTTAGCTCAGATGCATTTATTTCATCTTATATTTATACCAATTTCTCATATTTGGTGGCATCCTAAATGGCATGATCACTCCCACATTCAAAGTTGTTAAAAATATTAGTTATCACATACTCAACTTAAATTCAATGTATTCAGATACCAGAATGGGGGCATGTGTGTTGCACATAGTTTCCATATACTCAAATACACATATGTTGATTATATAGAATGGAAAACTTCATGTCATTCTCTACACTATATACAATTTCTATGACATTCTATATTGTCACCATATTTATGCCTTACTCCATCTGTAGTGGTTAACATTCACAAGTGGCCCAAACCTACCTAATATACCTGAGTGACCATGTGGCTAACATACAAAGTTAGATTTACTCAATTCGATACTTTAATCACTTTGCATAGTTAAACTATAGATGAATTTAATTCACATAGGTAACCAATGATAGAGTCATGACCTACTTGAGATCTTAATCCACCCACATGAGAGGGTTATAGACACTTACATTCTTATCTAGATATTCACACATCAGGATTCATCAAATAGGGGTGGACGATGATGGAGTCAAAACTAGATTGACTTCCTAAGTGAACCATATGAGTATTGATCAAGCCAATATCTCAGTCTAAGATATTTGATGATATGATCACTATTTACACTCACACACACAAGTTGTCACCAAGTTCATGCATTGGTTCACATACCTAATGAGGTGTATTCATTTATTTCCTCTCTCTTTACTCATATTTACTTAGTTACTTTACTTTAACATAGTCTTTTAATTTTGATCATCTCTTAACTAAGGACTTATTTTTTCATGTCTCATTATAGGACTTCTATTTTGGATCATTTTTCACATATACAGACCTAGACTTACATACTCAAACTCAGATACATGAGCTTCACTTCCAATGTAAATCTATGTACACCTTTTTTTCCTTTATACTATTCATTTCACTTTGTTACATTACTAACATAAAGAGTTGGGGGAATGTAATCACCTAAAAGTAGTGATTGGATGATAAGAGTGTCTATTGAGTTGACCTATTCTTAGCTTAGCCCTATACCTATCCTAGAGCCCGAAACACACTTTTCTAGTCAATTTTTAGACCATAGTCACCTAAAATTAGTCAAAACATAGTCACAATACTATCTTCTTAGATTCTAACCCAACTTGCTCAGCATTTTACAAATTGGACATTAGCACCACATTTAGAACATTACAACCACATGGCACTAGTGTCCCTAATTGGGCACTACTTTATTTAGACCTAAATTTTCCTAATAGATAATTTTTAATATGTGTTCCCCTCCTAAGGTTATCCTAAGAATATTTTATTATCCATGCAAACTATATATCTCTATAAATGCAAGTCTAACTGACCTCTATTCACTAGATGGAAAATAGATGGAAAATCTCATTCAAGCAAAAGACAAGTTGAGAAAAATTAAGGTATTTCATCCCTATTTTGACCTACTTATGAATAATACCATCTAAAACATCCCTAAGCCTAGTTTTCACATATTAATAATATCAATCATATTGAAGGCATCTAAGTCCACTATCATTCTATCATTAACTTGCACTTGCATTAAGCACTAGGTGGGAGAATTGCATCGATATTGATCCCTCTTTAGAGTATTAGTATGTAGGAAAATATCTTCATAGTGGGGTGTTGAGTATGTCCAATCTATCTTAATAATGAGCACATAATTATTATTCATTCTATATTTTTAAGGAGGATTAGGGTTTGCACATTAAATCAAGTTTTCTAGGTATAACACAAAGATTTAGGTTTCATGTACACAAGAACATGACCTAAAAAATAGGTGCAAGTGATCCCAAAAAATAGGAATAGCCACAAAAATGGAACATTATCACCACATTAAGGACACTACAGAAGCATAATACTACTATCTATATCAATTGATATTGTCTATTGAGTAGATAAACATCAAAATCTTGTTTATGCCACTCAGAACATTCCATAGCTCAACTTCCATAACCTAGAACATCCGTGATAGTCAATTTTAAAATAAGCCTATATTTATGCCTATTAATTTCTATTTTATAAATTCAAATAAGGCCAAAGGTCATAACAAATTAGTACTTAAGTATTTAAATTTATTTAACTAATTTAGATATCTCATCCCTTTAATCTAAACATAGGATTTACATAGTTAAAACCTAAAAGGTTAAATAATTTTATTTATATCATATGGTATCATCCATACTAATACTATATGTTTTATGCATTTGTCCTTCCCATGATATATCAATTTTATTGATATAATTATAAATGTATTCTATGGCATTGCATTATATTGTTCTAACTGATGGCATACTATTCTAGTTGACATTTAAAATTTATAGGATTGGTTGATAACATCTTTATTTTATATATATATATATATATATATATATATATATATATATATATATAGGTCACATGTCATATCATAACACCTTCACACACTCTACATTCACTCACATTTCTTCCCTAAATAAGTATTAGAAGAGTAAGTTACTTATAAACTTATCATGGAGATATTTTCTTGTGGTTTCATTCAATGTTAATAGGATTCATTGGGACTTAATAAATAAGGGTATCTATGTATTCATCCAACCATTTGAATTATTCAACCTAAAACATTCTCTTTCAAATATCCACTTGATGCAAGGAGGATATTGAATCATCAATGGGTCCATACCAAGATAATTATTTCTATCCATACACTCTTTCCTTTATTTATTTATTATATTTCATATTGATTTGTTTATTTATTTTTTTATTTATGTGTGGGTATCCTTATTTGGGATTTCTATATACCAAATAAGCTAGTGTAGACATAAGATTGCTTATACTTTCAATTAATCACTTTAAGTTGAATAAAACCCCAATTGTTTGACCATTTAAAATTACCCATTTACAATCATTCCAACCCATTTTTAATTTAGTTTTTACCCTTTTACAATTATCTACTTTACTTTCATATTTACAACCATTTACCATAGTTGAGGTCTAGTGAGAATCATATCCTTGGGAAATAGGCTTAGGATTTTGAACACTTTCCTCTTGAAATTTTATTTGTATATTACCCTATGATATATCTAAGGATTTTATTTGTCCTTACCTAATAGTCTAAGTATACATAGGCCTCATTAAATTAACCTTATTTGAGTCCTAGTTTGTTGAGATAAAGAGGATAATTTTAGGTCGTGAGATTACACTCAAGTAATTTTTGTAACAATTTATAAAGTAGTTGTGGTAATCTATAGAATTGTTTCATTGGTTGATTTGATACAATAATATTGTTTGAAGCTTGAGATATGGCATTGACTATGATATTTACATTAGTTTTAGTTTATTATCTTAGATTTATAATATGATTTTATTTTAAACTTAATTTTATAATTTTAAGTATATGCAAGCACATACTTGAGCATATTCAAGGATTGATTTTATAATATCTAGGTGAGTATCAACTATTAATAATGATATATGTTACTCGATAATGATTTTTGCATAAATATATGTTAGTTATGTTATGGTCACTTTTGTATATCTATAAATGTTTTATATGTGTAAAGATTTTAAGAACTAATAGAGGGGGATAATACATATCAAATTAGTTTATGAATTTGTAAAAGGATTATGGTATCAAGAAGTAATTTATAGTGAGGCATAAACTACATAAAAATGGTTTTTCTGAGAGGAATAATAAAAGCATTGGAGAAAACTCCAGATCTCCCTCTTTTGGATAATTTTGAAGATCTAAATTATATAATTACATATTACTATGATAGTGATGATGATGATATGTAGGATCCAATAGATGAAAGGTTTCATAAGATAATGTTTAGCATATTTGATATAGAATAATACTTATCTCATAATATTTTCACACCTATGGGTGTTGATATATATTGAAATAATTTATACAGTAAAATAAATCAATATAAAACTAATTTAGAAGAAACATATTTAAATAATAAGACAAAATTGCTAATACAAGATTACCAACATAATGAAATCATTAATATTTTTTGTAATATTAACTCATGACAATAGAAATAACATTTTCAATATTTATTTCTATGTATTTCATAAGATGAAAATAATATTGTAATACCTATTGTAATCACCTAAAAGTGGTATTTGAGTGTTAAGAGTTATAATTGAGACTACCTATCCCTATCTTAGTCTTAGGCCTATCCTAGATCCTATTATCATACTTATCTAGCCTTTGTGTAGGCCACAAGCATCTCTATTTAGCTCAAATGCAATTTTAGACCCCTATTTCTTGATCTTGGCCCTTCGTACCCAATATTTTTCCAATTGGACATTAGCACCACATTAAGGACACTAAAGACATGTGGTGTTAGTATCCCCAAAATTATGCCTATTTCCTTTACCCTAACTCTCTTGAATGAATAAATTTTCAAAATTAAACCCCTCTTAAGGTCAGCATAAACATCTTTTATTATCTACACAAGTAATTAAACACTATAAATACATGAATTTTAGCCCTTTATACACTAGATGGAAATTATATGAAAAATACCTACTCAAACATAGAACAAGTTAAGAAAAATCAAGGTTATCAATCCCCTTTCTACCCTAATTCTACATACTACCATCTATAATAACCCTAACCTCATATTTTCTAGATTTCCAATCTCAAGTACACTCAAGGCACTTAAGGCCAATATTATACTAACATCAATTACACTTACACTAGCACTTAGGTGGGGATAAATATATTGGTATGTAAGAAACTCACGTCATAGTGGGGTGTTGAGGATGTCCAACCTATCCTACTAACAAACACACTTTTCATCTCATATCTTACTTGCAAGGAGGATTAGGGTTTTCATCATAAATCAGTCATTATAAGCATAATATAGAGTTATATAATTTGTGCATGTATTAATAGAACCCAAAAATGTAGACATAGGTGCACCTAGAATTTTAGGGCAGTCTTACATAGAGGACACTAGTGCCAATATCAATACATTAGATCTATTTTTCATTACTATCCAAATGTGGTCTTACTATCTAGGAGGGGTTCTGAAATAAGGATCCAATTGATGAAACTCAAACCTACTTCTATCTCACTTTACAACACTTAGATCATCCATATCAGGTGTTTTCTAGATAAGCCTTAATTTGCACATATTTATTACTATTTTTAAAAAGTCAAATCTAGTCAAATATATAACAAATTAGTTGTTATTTTATGCATATTATTTCCATAATTTAGTCTACTTAGCCCTTTAATCAAACATAGGATTTAAATAAGCTAAAACCAAAAAGTTTAAAACATTTGGTGAACACAACTTACTTTAAACATTGATCCAAACCCTAACCCTAGATAACCCTAGGGTTCACATTTCTATCATTTACTTAGTTTTAATTTACATCCTATTACCATGATTATCATGATGGAGTCCATTTTCTACTTCATGGTACAAAGTTTTGTACTTTGCTTATCATGTTTATTACCATCCATTAGTAAAAACATACACATGTATATCACTCCTATCATGGATTATGTTAGAGCTAAGCTTATTTTACACATTAGTCCTCCATCATGTGAGTAATTTTTTTATGAGGATCATTGCCACATGGCTCACTTTGAGTTACCTCTAGTTAATATTAGATGATAGAGGGCCATAGATCTCCTTTTATTCTACCTTGATGTAGACCACTTGATTATCTATACTCATATCCTACTTCTACTACTCACCCTCAAAAAATAGTATATATTTTGGTTTGAATTGTTACTAGGTGGAGCATGGTGCCTCCTTAGCCTATATAGGAGTATAATAATCCTACCAACCCTCCTCATCCCCATCACATTACAATGGGACCTATATATGAGTAAATAAAATTTGATAATATGGATCAATTTATAAATACACCAACCAAGATATCCATATTGTAATTAATCCAAAAAGTAATAATTTTAAAGGATATTATTTTTCAAACACTTAATCATACATCCATGCCTCATGACACCAAGATAACTTATTTTGCATCTATTGTGAACACTATCAAGTATTTTGAGGATGTGATATCTTTATCCAATGAGGACTCACCTTCATAGTCAGTAATTACTTAGAATTTGTCATTTTTTATTCAATCAAAAATAAACAACATAGCTATTAAATAATTTCTAATCAACAATGCTTTAGGACTCAACATATGTAACCTCACATTTTCATAGACTATGGGGGTTGATATATCATCTATTCAAAATACATATAATAATATGTAAGGGTTTGATGATATTCATATATAGACATTGGGTTCTATTACATTCAAAATTATGGTGGGGCCAAATACCTTATCTACACACTTCCAAGTGATGCAAAATCATTTACACTATAACTTGATACTCAAGAGACCTTAGATACATGATATGGAGGTTGTACCCTCTACTCTACATAGATACATCAATTTTTTAAATGATGGGTATATGTACACATGTCTAGTAGATAGTCAACCATTCATATATTACAAACTAATTAAACCTCTTACCCTAAATACATCTTCAAATGCAACACCTCATGTTCTCATTGAATCCCCACCTCACAAGATCTTGATTGAGTAGATGCATACATATGAGGTGCGGGAGTCTAGAAAGACTATTTTTATATGACCTCTAGATATTTCTACAACTTAGTTACCCTCACCAATGATAGAGGAACAACCTCCCATAATACATACGTCCCCACCTAAGGTGGATGGTGAGATTGTGAAAGCAAAACTACCACTAATTGTTAATTCAAAAGAGGTTTATATTCATAAATCTGACACAAATTCATAATCCACCATAAAGGATGATCTAACACTTATTTATAATGATGACTATTTTTATGGATTAAGTTTCATGCCAATGGGCCCAAGAGATTATAAAGATGATTCTAAGGCATGTATACCTCTCCCTACACTAGTATCACTAGTTATTCAAGATCTTATAGCTATAGGTTCTCATACTCAATATTAATTAGTGACAGATACTTTAATTAATTTAGTACATATGGTTGCATCCATGGATATCAACTCAATCATACAAATTCAAGAAGGGAGTTCACAAGATAGACCACAACAAATCTTATAGATAATACTTGATAGAGGATTGATGATATTACCCATAGTCTAGCATAAATTACTCAACAAATTAGCACCATAGGAAATTCAACCCTTTTTCCATTTTCAATATCGACACATGCTCATCATTATAACAAAAATTAAATATATTGAAGTTTAAGGGCACAATTTAGATCATACAGCCTCCACCTCTATATGCAAGAGAACCCCCATGGATATTAGCACCTTCATAGATATGAGCACCATGATAGATTCTTTTCCAAAATAGATATTCATAGAATGATCCATTAACTATCTATATTTTTATAGAAGCTAAATGCATTCCCCATGTGGCTATAAATGAGGATTATGATCCTAACACTTGTGATTTGGTATTTTTCCACCACATAGGCTATAAGGAGAGTGAGTTATATCATACAACATTATCAATATTCCATTAGACATATTAATGCCAATTACATGTGATACCAAGGTGGCTAATACATTATTCTATATTATGAGTATGGGCACTCATTTATAGGTTATTCTTGGTATGACATGGTTATAGGTGGTGGATGCCACATTTGGTTGGTCATGCAAATGCTTGACATTCACTCATGAGGGACACATGGTTTGCATATTACATGATGACATTGATGAAAACCACAAATTTCATATAGATACTCTATAGTCTAATCTAGTTTACCCTAGGACTACATGAGAGGCATCTTACATAGTTGAGTAGCACCCCATTAAGATGCATAGAATCCAGACTAATGCCAAGGATAAGGCTCCATAGATACATACATATTGGTATGATGATTGTGTTGATGATGATTTATTTGAGTTTGGATAGATTAAGTATCTGACACTACATGATCTCCCAGTAGATCCATCATTTGCCTATATAAATCCCATGGATGTGCTCTTGGGCATATATATACATTGCACTTTGTTTGTGTACTATTTCATTTACATTTACTTAGACACACTTTCACTCTAGCTTTCTCCTTATACATATTTAATTTTCATATTTCTTGTAGATATCTTATTTCTATAAAATACAAAAACAATATATATGTCAAAAAACATTCAAAAAATTACATAAAAAATGCAAAATTTATAGATTATATGCATTGTTATGTTTACACTTATATTTTATAGACACTACACATGCTAGATATATTAGTATAGTTAGTTTTATCATACTACATGTTTCACTTGTTCTTGTAGAGTGTTTGAACATTGAATAGAGGACTAGACTTGTTAATATCTGCCCACTGGGATAATATACACCAATTCATGGTTCTTCACTTGACACATCCACCCACTTTGGGGCATCCTATACATAGTTTCTATTACCAAGTTATATCCTTACATTCTCTACATTCCACCTTTACCATTATTATATCTTGATATTAATCATTATTACTCATACTCAAAAAAATTCCATCTATTACTATTTTAGACTCAGCATATGTACATCTTAGTTCTTACATATATTTGTTTTACATACTCATGAATGTTTTATTTTTTATCTTTCATAGTTTAGATTTTATTGCATTTTTATGTTTCTTTTATTCGAGGAAATTTGAGAATGCCATTGTTCTTTGGATCTACACCACTTTTATTCATAGTATGTATGCCTTAGACATGTGCCCATGTCCCTTATGTGTGATTTCTTGATTATGCATGCAAACATTTGAAAATTTCCTTATATGTGTCTCTAATCCACCTTGATTTTTGTTTTCATATGTGGACATTTAAACATGTCCTTTTATGTTTTGTTTTCTTATGCTTAGTGACATTTTCCCATGTCCCTTGTATTATAGCCCCTTAGCCTATTTTAAGTGCCTCATGTGTTTTATGTGTATGCTTTATTGAATGCATCATGGCCATGACAATTTTGTTTGCTTATTACACACTAGTTTTTTATACCATGAGGGACTTTGTGCATCTACCCTTCATACTTTGGTGTCATGATGGACATCATGCCCCATCCCCCTAGCTAGCTACTTAGCTCTACTCAAATTTATTATTTCATGCAATAACTAAATATATATTCACACAATTGTGAAGTATTAGACATGACATACATCTTACATTAGATACTTATGCTTAGATCATCTTACATTCTCATGTTATGTGTGCACATTATATTAGATTATCATGAAATGATCATAAATGCTTCAGCTAACACACATTTTGTAGAGATTTTTATTCTAAGGATAGTTATTGCATAGGTTTAATAACTCCCCTAAAAATAGGGGACATTCACATGGGTTTTTCATAGAGATTGGGATTCTATATTTTACTTATAGAATATTTTTTATCACACAAGCTCAATTATAGAAAATTAGACACAAGTAAACACATAAGGAAAACAGTGACTTAGAAAGTAATATAATGATAAAAAAATTTAGACCAAAAATACATTAGCACCAAAATGGGGACACTAGAACCACATGGTATTATATTATAATACATGGTGTTACTATCCAATAGCCTCAGTTGTAGAACAACTCAGATTGGTCCAAATGGTACAATAGGTATAAAACATGTTTGCATAGATCAAGTTACATGTTTATTAGTTATACTTAGTTTTTGGTTAGATTCATATCAATTTCTCAAATTTCTATCATCATGCATGGCATGACCATTACCATATTCAATTAATATACTTAGATACAACTATTAAAACTTGATCCAAAATCAATATGCTAAGATACTAGATTGGGGGCATATGCACAAAATCCATATGCTAAGTGACACACTGGTTGATCAAATGGATTGAGAAATTCCATATAACTATATATAATGTATATACTTTATATCATATTTTAATTTAATTTCATGCCATAATCCATCAATAGTGGTTGGCATTCCCAAGTGGCCCAAAGTTACCTATTGTACCTGAGTGGATACATAACTTACATAGTTAAATATATTCATTTAGATAATTTTAGTAATTGATGTAGTTCAATTTTATATGCATATACTAAACATGGGTGGGTAATTATGGATTCATGGCCTACTTGATTTCTTGATCCACCCACATGAGAGGGTTAGACACATTACCAATCCAATCCAAGCTATTCACAAGTCATGATCCACCAAGTAGGGGTGGTTAATGATGGATTCAAAACTAGATTGAGTTCTTGAGCCATGCATACATGAGAATTGATCAAGTTATTATCTTAGTCTAGTCTATTCACCAATTGATCACTATATACACACACACATACAAGTTGTCACCAGGTTCATGCATTGGTTTGCATAACCAATGAGGTATATTCATTCTTTTCCTCTTTCCCTTCTCTTTACTCAATTTTACTCAGTTACTTATTTACTAAGCATTGTATTTTGATTTTGACATATCTTAAGTAAGGTATGATTTTTGTATGTTTCACTTATGGGTTATGAATTAGATGATTCTTCACATATGTAGACTCAGCTTCACATACTTAGACTTAGCTTCATAGGCTTCACTTTCTAGGTAAGTCTGAGTACAAATTATTTCCTTTATACTAGTCATTTTGCTTTTTTGAATTTTTAGCATTAATGGGTGGAAACTATAATCACCTAAATGTGGTATTTTAGTGCTAAGAGTGCTACTTAAGACTACCTATCCGTAGCTTATCCCTAGACATATTCTAAATCCTATTATGATACCTATTCAGTCTTTGTACAAGCCAAAGGCATCCCTAGTCAGCTCAAATATAAGCCCAGACCCTCATTTCCGAATCTTGGCCCTTCATTTCTAGTGCTTTTCTAGCTAAAAATTATCACCACATCAAGGACACTAGAGCAACATGGTTCTAGTGTCCCCAAAGTGGTCCCTATATACTTTACCCTAAATCTCTTGAATGAATATATTTCCAAAATTAAAACCCTCCTAATGTTGGACTAAACATATTTTATTATTCACATAAGTAATAGAATACTATAAATACATGAATTTTAACCCTTTATCCACTAGATGGAAATTAGATGCAAAATACCTATTCAAACATGGAACAAGTTGAGCAAAATCAAGGTTATCAATCCCTATTCTTCCTTACTTCTACATACTACCATCTATAGTATCCCTAAGCTTAGATTTTCTAGATTTACAATCTCAAGTACACTCAAGGTACTCAAGGCCACTATCATAATATCATAATTTGTACTTTCACTATAACTTAGGTAGGGATAACTACATTAGGATTGATCCCTCCTTAGTGTATTAGTATGTAGTCAACTCTCTTCACATCAGGGTGTTGAAGATGTCCATCCTGTCTTAATAATGAAAAAAAAAATTAGATAATATATTAATTTCATAGAGGATTAGGTTTTGCATCATAAACTATTCATTACATGCACAATACATATTTCTAGACTTCATGTACACAAGAATAGAACCTAGAAATCTAGACACAAGTGCACCTAGAAGTTTGGGATAGTCCTACACAAAGGACACTAGCACCAATATCAAGACATTAGAGCCACATGGTGCTAATTTCAAAATGTGTCACAACTATCTAGGAGGGGTTCTAACGCATGGATTTAGTTGACGATGTTAGGACATGATTCTATCTTAGTTTTCAACACTTGGATCATCAATATGAGGTATTTTCTAGATAAGTCTTTATTTGCACATATTTATTACTATTTTTTTAAATTCAAATATATAATAAATCAATGGATATTTTATGCATATTATTTACCTAATTTACTCTACTTATCCCTTTAATGAAACATAATATTTACATAAGCTAAACCCAAAAAGGATAAAATATTTGGTGAACCTAATTGACTTCAAACATTTCTCCAAAATTTAACCCTAGCTAACCATAGGGTTCACATTTCTATCATTTACATAGTTTTAATTTTTAGCCTTTTACCATGATTATCATGATGGAGGCCATTTTATACTTCATGATACAAAGCCTTGTACTTTTCTTAGCATCTTTATTACCAGCCATCAATAGAAAAGTACACATGTATGTCAATCCTATCATGAATTATGTTAGAGATAAGCTTATTTTAATTATTGGTCCTCCCGCATGTGAGTCCTATTTTTATGAGTATAATTGATATATGTTTCACTTTGAGTTATCTCTAGTTACTACTAGATGACATAGGGCTCAGAGGGCTCTTTTTCTTTTACCTCAACCTAGACCACTTGATTATCTACGTTCCCATCCTGCTTCTACTACCCATTCCTAAAAAGTAGTAGATCATGTAGTTCAAGTTGCTATTATAAATAAAAAGTTTGATACTCAACATATATATGAGATTAATAACCCTACCATACCTCCTCATCCTAACACACTACAATGAGACCCATAGATCAACAAAGATAATTTGATATTATGGATCAATTGATAAATATATCAGCCAAGATATTTGTTGATATTTTTGTCCCAAAAATGTCAAAATTTCAAGTACCTTAAGTGATACCCATTATTTTTTTTAAATGCCTTAAAATGACCCAAGACACTCATTTCCCAAATCTCAGTGAAAACCAAATATCTAAGTACCATTTACAACTGTTAAACTTGTAAATTACATCTAGACCTTTGTTTCCTCCTAAACATCTAGCCAATAAAAAATGGAGATTGGTTTGTAATTTTCAACTTAAAAACATGAAAATTGATTCCCAACCTCTCTTTCTTTCAAAACACATAACCACCTCATGTAAAATGGAACCCCACTCACAATTTATAACCTTTAAAGTTACAAATTGAAAATAAAGTTTTGCTTCCCACAAATCACATACCCCATGAAAAATAGAGATTAGAATGCAATTTTCAAATTTAAAATTACTTCCAAACCTCTAATTCCTATGTATCACTCCAATCAAAAACTGAAATTCCAATTTCAATTTGTAACTTGTAAAGTTGAAAATTATAACTTGACTTCTACGTCTTGTTGACTACCCTTCCTATGAAATCCAAAACTCTAGTTGTAAATTGTAACTTTCAATGTTTTGAATTTCACCTCGAGTTTTTCCTTCCCATTTTCAAAAAAATAATTCATACTATGGAATGTGGAGTTCAAAGCATAAATTGCAAAATTATAAAGTTGCAAAATTACTTACAGACTCTAGATCTCCCACCAACCACTGACCTTGGGGAATTTATTACAATGGTTATATAAATATAATTAGGGATTTTATAATTCATTATTAATTTTGGAAAGTTTTATTTGAAGCTCTTAGCTTCAAATGACAACCCTGATAAGCAACCTTGAACCATGAACCATGATGCCACAACTCTAATTTAAATCTATTGCAATCCTTGCATGGTATTCCTTTGACATCCCTATCTTCTTTTGATCAATTATTTTTTTGTCAAAGTTGACCTTTTCATGATGTATCTTCCATATGGTAGCATCCTTTAGTTTTATTTGTCTCTTGGTATTATCAGGGTTTTTATCTTATTTATTTAGTGTCATTTCAAATATCTTATTTCCTAAATCCCATGTCAAATCTTTCTAAGTGATTTTTAACTAGTTAAAAATCTAGGGATTTTTCAAATTTCCACACAAAATAATAGAATATTCTCTTATAGGATTCCCTGCATAGTCTCCACATACTTTTAACTTGCTAAAACAATTCCAAAACCCATAGGATTTTTACCTATAAGTACAACCTCATAACTCCATGGACTTTTCACATGCATAGAGGAACCCTAATCTCCACTAGAGTTTTCATTGGAAAAAAACAAGCATATTTTACAACTACCATCTCTAGTGGAGATTTTCCCTATAAATAACAACCCCAATCTCCATCAAAAGTTTAAACTATTTTTTCACCTTCAAATCCCACCAACTCTTTAGTTAGTTTTCCCCTACCAATTTATCTAGAATCCATGTCTAGAAAAGATATGAAGTACAAATCCAAGGGACCTAGTGTCCCCCTTAGTTTGGAATCCAACACAAATGTGATTATAGACATAGACCTAGGTTACATTGACCTAGGTGATTTTTGTACTAGAGTAAATACCAAATTTAAAAATGAATAAATTAATATCATTTATGATTGTGGTTTGCCTCAAGCAATAGCTTTCCCCTGATAGTGCAAATCCCTGAGCTAGTGCTCACATTCACAAATCACTAAGATTCTAAGAAGATAAAATATGAATGATAAATAATTTTGAACCTGGACCTGGACTTCATAAACTCTATGTTATTGATACCTAAATATGAGATTTACCGAGATATAACTCTTGAGTAATCAAATAAATACTATCAAAACAATACCATTGGATGTCAAAGGGTAATGAATAAGTAATGGCTATGGCTCCATAGGGCTACATCTACAATATTAACCAAAATATTGGCAATAATATATTTTAAGTATGAAGTTGGTGATCTAATCATACTACTACATAGAATCACTAGTAACCATGATGCCAAGAAATTTCAAGACCCAATACATATGGGTGATCCACTAGAATAAGCAATACATCCACTGGGCATAGTTGATAAGTGACTCCATCCACAAGCAGTTGATGGAAGTCCATAATATAGGGAATTTCTATATGACTTCTTATCTAGTTTATATATTAACTAAAGGGAGAGCCTTCCCAAGACCAAATATAGTAGCTGACCAAGCAAACAATTTTTTTAAATATTACCATGACCTCACTCTTGAGGCTAGTAGGTATCACTTTAGAAGAGTAAATGATGAATTTATCTACTACATCATAATCATGTTTGACAAAGAGATGGAGAGTAAAATATTCTCTAATATTGCTCCTTTAGATATTACTAATTAGTGATATTATTTCATCCAATTCTCTACATATTCATAGATCAAATAAGGGGGATTTAGTAGTTATCTGTACACACTTTTTAGGTATGTGTGTGACGATATATGATGAATGTAACATGTGATTCAACTCATGGAGACTCATAAGTTGTTATCTAGAAAACACAAGGAGAGAATTCATTTCCCCATCATCATAAGTGGTACACATACCATTATTTATTAAAAGCTAAGTGTGAAAATGTTGAAATGACCCAGATGACCTTGAGGGCTCTAGAGGCAAGGCTATTGTATGATGTGAATGAAAACATTACTAGTGCACTAGGAATCTCAACATATTCCTATGTCCTCTACTATGAAGACTACTAGGAGGATTTGCAAGACAAAGAGGAAGTAAGACTAAAGGAATATTCTAGGATGACCCTTAATCAAATCAAGGATTTTAATATGGAACCAATCCCTAAGGACTTGGTAGATGATGAGTCTCTAGTAGCAAAGTCTACTATGAAAATAAAATCTATGCTCAACCCCTTCTATAATTAAGGTGGTCCATTCTTGAGTCTTTCTCATTAATGGATAGAACCATCAATGTAATAAATAGAATAATTAGTTGGCTCAAAAGTAAAGGGGTCAAAGTAACCAAGGAAATAATGAGCATCAGTGAAAAGATATAAGATCTCAAGGAGAAGGGAGTACCACCATTAGCAGAAGGTTCTAGTAGTGGAACCCTCCTAGAATAGGTAGATAGGATAGTGATTTACCACAAGATAAAGATAAATTCAAAGGCTAAGAGAGGATATTCAAGAAAATAAGGAACAATAATAGATTAATCAATAGTGATTTCATCTGAAGATAAATTTCTATTAAAAATCCAATAGTTTATACTCTCATCTTAGTCATAGTATCTATTATTATCTCTATTATAGTCCCTCCACCTATATCTATAATTAAATTAGCTTCAACAACTCCTCTTCTTATCTCCACTCCAACTTCACCTTAATTTATTACCCCTTCCATTTCTACTAGTTCACCTATGTCAGTAAGTCCATTGTTGATAGTTCAATCAATTCAATTAGACACTCAGCTTTCATTTTCACTTCCCCTTTCCACAATTCCTCCATCTCCCAAAAATTTCACTCCCTCCTTATAAAATTCCTTCCATAACATCTCTAATCACCATGTATACCCCATTAATAACTAATAATACATATGAGTATATAGCCATGGATTCAATCATCTTGACTAAAATCCGTCTATCCATCCTAACCCATGGGATAACTACTGCTTCATTTTCATCTCCCCTAACTTCCCCTTTTCATCAACCCTGAGTATCCCCACAACACTAAATGATTTATTTATGGATTTGGACTCCTCACTCCTATAGGTTCCCCTTTTCTAACTCCCTATGCCTACTCCTCTATTGGTGTCAATTCCATATCACACACCCATAGTAGGCACATATATTTCCACTACACCCATCTCTTCTACTTCCATAATAACACCAACCCCTAAAAAGGAGGTAGAGATGGAGAAAGTCATTGATATAAATGTGGCCACTCAACCCACATATGAGGAAGAGATTTGTAAAAGATTAGTTAAAGATATAATGGATATAATAGTAGTAGAATCAACACTTATCATAGTAAACACTAGTACATCATCTTCAGCTACAAATTCAAAAGTGGTAATGTCAGGTAAATAGGATATTACTATTAGTTGGTTAATACAGATAGTGGGGAAGAAATGTAATCATATGGTATCATTGAAAACATTAGATTTTGGCTTCACATATGCATTTAGCTAAAATCCAAAGCAACTCCTATAACCATATCAAAGATATTATATGATTCAGTAGGGGATAAGTATGTCAAGATTACAGTCCCCCCACCAAACAAATAGAAAGAAGATCTAGTGGTTGGGGATTATTAGATATAAAAGGTTCACCTTGCTCATCCTATAAGAGGGGGATTGAAACATGATGTTCAATCCATCATTAACTCTCTTTTTGAGAAAATGGATAGTAAAAATGTCACTAAAAACAAATTGAAGAACAAGGTTGAACAATTGATGACTATATTAAAGAAGTTCACTGAGCCTACTACTCAACCAATATGACCTATTACTCA
>JARHVA010001819.1:2975000-3015000 GCA_037957365.1 Torreya grandis
TAATTATTGGGGTTTAATAATGTTTTTATACGTTTATATAACCATTTGAGGGTAGTTTATAAGGTTTCAAGAGGTTTTGGGAAAAATTGGTCTTTTGAGATGGCTAGGCAAGCTAAAACATGCAATTAGCTTTGAGAATGCTTCTTTGAGTGTGAACTAGGGAAAATAAGATATTTTTATGGATTAAAATCATTCCAAAAACTATCCTAAAAATTTAAGGTCCCAACTCTTTCCCTCATGCGATAAACATTCAAAACAATTTGGCTTCTCGAGTGGCAAAAAGGTAATTTGAAGGTTTGAGAGTGGACAAGCTTCTTAATGATTATTCACAAAATTATGGAAATTTATGGATGAATAAATCCATTTAATTTGAATATAAAAAAAAATCAACATTACATAACTCCTTATTCCCCCATGAAACATGTATGACATGTGCCAGGCAAGTGAAACTTGACCTTTGAACTTCAAGACTACACTTGGCCGAGAGAGTGAAAAATAGCCAAAAGTCAAAATTAGACCTCAAATGGATTGAAATATATAATTTATTATTTTAACATGTAATTAATTTTATAAATTTATTAAAAATTATTTTTAACACCTAAAAAATATCAAAATTTGATTAGTCAATTGTTAATCTAGCACTAGCCTTCTCAAGGCATGCATTGGCTTTGGAGTCTCTCTACATGTTTGAGCTATTAAATAGACTAATTTAATGCTCAATAATATTTGGTTTTATACCATTACATAAATACTAATATCATCCTCTAATACCCTTATGAGATCCTATAAACAACTTGAGAAGGTTTGCGACCTTCTAGGCCTAATAGGCCCATATGTGTCTTTATGTTAAATTGGACTAAATTGAGCCTCTCTTGGCCAGATCAATGTGATGAAATAATTATAATTTATATTATGGATACTATTTATCACATTTCATCCCATAAATTTCCTATTTGGCCCTAAAAACTTGAATTTTAGACTTAGTTTTGAGCACGGACTCCATTAATGGAGATATGAGAAATCAATTTTTTGCTCTCAATCTCTCTTTATCAATATTAGACCATACCATCAACATTTTGAGGTATATTAACTGTTTAAATTCATAAAAATATGTTTAAAAATTTATCATTCACTCGAAACATCCATTTTATTCTTTAAGCTCCATACTAGCTCTCTCAAGCTTGTGAGAAACAAGAAAACTAAGAAGCAAGAAAAAGCCATATCTTGAGATATATGGGGTATTAAGACCTAATTATTTTTTAATTGAGACATGTAATAAATAATAAAACTATTAAAACATTTTTTCATCATTAAATCAGATAAAACCTACTAAAATACCAATTTAGGCTTGATGCACACCCTAACTCCATAATCTCCTCAACAGACAAGCATAAGACTGTGTAAACATAATGGATACTTACACTCATTATTTTAAAAAAATATATATTATATATAAGTATATAAAATAATTATTTAATTTTTTACCAAATTTTATAACATGATTATACATCTAGATGACCCAAAACACATTTTTCTACTCTGAAACACAATCAGAAACTATGAACTACGAGACATAGGGAGAAATAAAAAGGTGTGTATTGAGATTTATGAGGTCTAAATACCTCATTAATTTTTTTTAACCTATAAATACCCATATAACTTATCTAATCATTATATTTTACCATTAAACACTTTACATTCCTCAAAAAACCTTTTTCTTATTGTTTACATTTGCATGCCAAAGCCCTGAATTTAGTCAACTTGCACTTTTCCACTTTTTGCCTCTAAAATTTTATTTATTAAGGTGAATAAATGTAAAATATTCCCCATAATAGTTCAAAAAACATTTTTATTATATCAAAAATATCAAAAAATGTGAAAGTTCTCTCAAAACTGAGCTTTAGGGTTTAAGAAAGGTTAAAAACTAATTTTATTTTTTATGATAGTTATTGAGTTTTAGGGGTGAACTAAGGAAATTGAGAGAGGTTTATGGATATAACCAATTAATCCAACTATCATAAAAATTTAATTTCCTAAATATCAATTAATTTACTAATATCACTCCCTCTCTTCTTGCACTCTAGGCCTCTCTTAGCTCTCTAGGTATAGAAAATTAAAAAATAGCCTCTTTGTCCTTTAAATGTATGATAACTCTTATAAAACATTTTATTAACCTTTTTAAATATACCATTATGTCCCATTACAACTTTTATACCTTGAAACTTTGTTATTATATGTGAATCTTGAAGTAGTTATGGCACTAAGCTTGAGAAAATGCATGGTGTAGAGGGTCAAAACACAAAAATTTTCCCTTGAGGGCTCAGTGTAGTATATAATGTCATTTTATTATGATATTAATCATTATTAACCATCAAAATAACCATTTATATACCCATTGGTTTCCATTTGACCTAACATAATTTTTTTGCCTTGCATCTTAGTCTTCTTGGGCTCTAAGTTTGCCAATGAGTGTTATTGCATCCTCAATCCAATTTGATGATCTCATTCAGATGGTTTATGTGGTTAAATGACTTAAGATTCAAATTTTTAAGTTATGGTTTTTTAAATTTGTAAAATTAGGCCAAAAATAGTCAACAATTATGGTGACTCTATAGGGTTGTCTAGCCTACTAGCCAAAATACTTGTGATATATCCATTGGACAAGGGAGTCTCTCAATTTATCCAACCAAATTATTTGACTATAATTTTCATTTATTCCATCCTATGAAACACCTCTAAAAAATTATAACAACCTATTACCTCCAAATCACATAAAAAGGAAATCAATTGTACAAATAAATTATGTAAAAGGCACTTAGATAAATCAAACACACCAGATAAGATTTACACTCCTCTTGGATCAAAATGAAAGGTTATTGGATCAATCCCTTTATTAATATTAACATGATTAAATACATTGTACTTTTGAAATACTATGCTTTTTAAATCATATCTCTCATGAGGGTCAACTAGAACAAACATATCTCTAATGTAGAATTACTCTTGAGATGACTCAAAAAAGATCCCATGATTATTTTTAATGTGAAAAATGTCTTGGGAGAAGGTATCAATATGATTTGGGAAAGTTATTTCTATCTCTCCACTTGGTGTCTTAGAAATACCATATTCTTCCACCCTATTCTTATGCAAATTAGGACTAACCATGCTTCGAGTTACATGCTCATAGTTTTTTGGAAGGACATGTCTCTTATCCTCCTCAAAATCTTTGGTTATGGCATTGAACTACTAAAAAAACTCTTCAAGCTCTTCACTATTATGTTTCTCAAACTATATCACTTGATCACTTGAAATGTCTCCATCAATTTCACTCAAAATTTCATCTTGTTTTTCATCTATAAATGAGGGTTTATTTGACCAACCAAGGTCCAAAACATCACACTTATATTACTCAAGGTTTGATTTTCCTTCCTTTAGCTCCAACATATATGTTTTATCTTCAATTTACACCTCATTTTGAAGTGGACCACACTCTGGTACTTGGTTTTGATTCTCTTTTTCATCTATATAGAATAGACATTCAGTAGTCCATGCAAGATCTAACTCATATTCACCTTGAGGATAGTCCTCTTCAGGCTCTAATTTATTAGTGTTAAATATATGGAAATAAGGTTAGTCCAAACATGATTTTTCCTACTTTTAATGAAGTGGGATACCTATCATGATATATTCATCATAGACACTTGTATTGTCTTATTGTGGCTCACATATAACTACAAGATCCTCCTCTATCTCTATGCCTTCCTTGACTAATTTCCATGAGGGAAATTTATAGGGTATAACCAAATTTTTGTCTTCTTTTTCTTGTATAGGCATAGGAAAGAGTGGTCTCACTATTGAGGGCATGGTATAACCAAAATAATTGGCATAAGGAGAGATCCATGGTGGGATGTATTCATGCTCTTCAACTAAATGGTTTTCATTTACACTTCATATAATAGGTTCTCCTTTGCAAACGGAGATGGTGGGAGGGCAAGAAGGTCCAATTTGTGGAGTATGTACATAAGGAGTTATGGGATGCTCTTGGAAAAGAGTGGGATGAATATGCTCATGAGGGAGATTATATGTAGGTGTAGGAGAGAGTGGTCTAATTTGTTTTGGTTTGATATATTATCCCTCCTAATTCTCTAACACATCTTCAATGATTAGTACCCACTCTTTCATCTCCATCTTCTCAACATGTGGATAGTCACCTTATTCAATGGATGCCCACACATTCCAAAACTTATGCAATAATATCCTTATCCCCTCCATGACATGAATGGGAAGATCTTTTCCAATTATAACCTCCTTATATATTTCCATGAGTTTTCTTTATTTGTCCAGTATTGATTCTTTGATTCTTGACAAGGATGGGCCTTGAAAAGGATGGCTAGAGGGCTGATTTGAAATTCTTGGAGACTGAGTTTAAGGCTCTTGGAGGGGAGAGGACACATAAGACTGATTACACTAAACTTATTGGTCCTCATAATATATCAACACATTCTCTAAGATTTAGACCATGCTTTTAAAACACACCTTGTTTTCCTTCTCACATACTACCCATTTTTCATCCTCACAAACTAACCACCTATTCTTGACTAGCTAAAGATAAGTTCTTACCTCTTATATAACACGGATAGGTATGACTAAATAAAACTATAAAACCCTACCAATCTCCCTTATCAACTCAATATAATATGATAATGCTTGTTTGAATCTTGGCAAGGATGTAACAGGATAAACATAGTCTTGAAAAGGGGAATTAGAAGACTGATTTGAATGCAAAGGAGGTTAATCTTGGTCATATACAAGGGTGGGAGGGATTAAAAGGCCATGATAAGGTTGATAGGTTGATTGAGGGCCACTTTGGGGTAATACATAAACATTATTAGCTTGATAAGTGTGATGTTGAGGTAGAGAATGAGCATATTGATTAAAAGATGTTTTATTATACATACCAAATTATGAAATTAGGCACTTGGGCTACCTGACTAGCTAATGTTCATATTTATTCTCTATTGGTATTTAAAAATGTGTCTCTAAAGGCTTATTACATTGAAAGGCAACACCAAGAACCTTTCATTAAGATATAAAATGTAGTAGTAATCCCATCAAGAATGCCATAAATTATTGTAGATTAATTTACACCCTTGGAGAGGGATATTCAAGTTCTCTCTAACTAAGCTACAAAATGGGAACAACCCTAGGCTATGGGTATCATATTTTGGGGTTGAACCTCTAGGTTAGGGGATAGCTCCCTAACTGTATCAGTTAAGCTCTGATTAAGCTGATTCTATGACTTGGAAAAGGGTTTAGGAGGAAAGGAAGAACTAAAAACATAAATAAAGATGACACACCATATAATGATACTCTAATTTCACTAAAATACACATAAATTAATCCAAAATACCTAACACTCACATAATCCTAACACTAGCTAAGTTTGCATAATTAATTCTTCAAAAAACTTGTAGAAATGGGCTAGAATGTGAAGGAATGGACTCATTCACATCATATATTAGACTTATGACTGATAAACATGACTCAAGACCTAAAAAGTCAAAGCTATCATACATAAAGGTGAAGGGAGAGGACAAAAATCAAGGGGAGAACTCTCACCACATTATCCTCATCAGATAAGCCATAATAAATAGAAAGATGCAAGCATAATAGAAGGTAATCAATATTATTCACTTCAATAGGTTATTACATTACAAAAAAAATTTGATTTTTCCATTTCCAAAGCATGAATCATATTTCACAAATGGGGGATATAAGGGAGATATATGGAAGAAGAGGAAGAGAGGAGAAGAAATCCTTTTGAAAGATGACATCATGTATCAAAATATCTAATAAATATATCCAAATATCTAGAAGCTTTATTAAATATTTCAAATTGCTCTCCCAACCTCCAAACTCTCCCACTTGAGAATTATCATCTTCTAAAAGAAACCATTGACCACTAGTGGTTAGTGAAGATATCATATTTTTATTGGGAGACCATAAAGTGAAATGAGTCTAATTTCATGTTTACATGGATCCATTTTCCATTGGTGTTTGTAAACGTGCCTCTAAAGGTTGATTGCACTAAAATGAAACACTAAGAACCTTTAATTGAGATGTAGAATGCATTAGTAGTCCCACCAGACATGCTATAAATTATTGTAGCATTAATTTTCACTCTTGGAGAGGTTTCTTTAGGTTCACTCTAACTAAGCTAAAAAATGGGAATAACCCCAGCTATGGGTATCCTATTTTGGGGTTGAACCTCTAGGTTATGGGACATCTCCCTAGGTGTATCAGTTAAGAACTTAGTAATCTAATTATATGACCTTGAAAATGGTTTAAAAGGGGGAAAGGATGAACTAAAAACATAAATAAAGGTGATACACCATATAATGATACTCCAATTACATTAAAAACACACACAAATGAATCCAAAAGACCTACCACTCACACAACCCTAACACTAATAGAGTTTACATAAGTAATTATTTAGAAAGCTTGTAGAAATGGGCTATAATATGAAGGAATGGAGTCATTCACATCATACATCAGATTTATGACTAATAAACATGACTCAAGACCTACAAAATCAAAGCTATCATACACAAAGGTTAAGGGAGAGGACAAAAATCAAGGGGAAAACTCCCACCACATGATCCTCATAGAATAAACCATAATACACAAAAATATTCAAGAATAGTATAATTTAATCTATCTTATTCACCTTAATAGGTTGTCTCATTATAAAATTTGGCAGAGTTTCGCATTGCTAAATCATGAAGCATATTTCACAAATGGAGGAGAGAAGGAAGATATATGGAAGAAGAGGAAGATAGGAGAATAAATAATTTATAAAGATGGAATAATGTCTCAAAATATCTAAGAAATTTATCCAAATATATATAATATTTATTAAATATTCCAACTTACACTCCCAACCTCCAAACTCTCCCACTTGACCATTAGCATCTTGTAAAAGCCACCCTTGACCACTAGTAGTTGTTGAAGATAACATATTTTGTTTGGGAGACTATAAAGTGAAATAAGTATAATTTTATGTTTACATGGATCCCTTTTCCTCCTTTTGACATCATTAGACCTGCAAACATTTCCTTTAACCTTCAATCCACCGTTAGAGACCCCTTGATAGCCTAGGCCAACATGAGAGTCTTCACCCTTAAGCTTGCCAATGCCCATATAAGATTTTTTATGAAATTCCAAGGTATTCTACATGAAATATTATTCTTTATTTACCATTTATGGTCTTTAAAAATACCTTGTTCTTCATGACTCCATTAATGGAGGTCAATTATGTTGAAAACCTTCAAAACTTATACTTTTAGCCATTTTGGGCCTCAAGACAACCCACACGTGCCAAATTTATTTGAAAAATGGGTCCAAAATGTGATTATTGGATTTTATTAATTTTTAAAAATGTTTATAGGACCATTTTATGGAAATTTAGGAGGTTTCAAGAGGTTTTGGGAAAAACTGGTCTTTTGAGAGGGTTAGGTAAGCTAAAACATGCAATTCTATTTGAGGATGGTTCTATAATTTTGGCAGTGAAATATGTAAAATCAAAGAGTTTTATGGATTAAATTTATGCCCCATAATTTCCTCAAAATTTCATGTCATAATGTTTTCCCTCGTGTGATAAACATTCAAAAAAAATTGGCTTCTCAGGTGGCAAAAAGGCAATATGAAGGTATAAGTGGGAAAGCTTCTTAATGATTATTCCTACAACTAGGGATCTTTATGGATGGATAAATGCATGGAATTATAATATTAAAAAATCCATAAACCTTCCATAGTTCCTTATCACCCCATACAACCTCTATGACACATGTTAAACAAGTGAAACTTGACCTTCGAGCTCCAAGACTGCACTTGGTCAAGAGAGTGAAAAAGAGCCAAAAATAAAAATTCAAACTCAAATGGATTTTAAAAGATAATTTTATGATTTTAAAATTTCATTAATTTTATAAATTTATTAAAAATCCTTTGGAACACTTTAAAAATATCAAAACTTGATTAGTCACTTGTTAATCCATCACTAGCCTTCTTAAGGCATGCATTGACTTTGGAGTCTCTCTACACGTTGAGGTATTCCATAGCATTTTTTACTACTAATGAATAGTTAGGTTAGTTATATCCTTCCATAAATACTAATCTCAGCCTTTTAAACCCTTAGGAGATCCTTGAAATAGCTTGAGAAGGTATGCCACCTTCTAGGCCTAGTAGGTCTAGGTGAGTCTTTATGCTAAACTGGACTAAATTGAGCCTCTTTTGGCATAATAAACGTGATGAAATAATTATAATGGATAATAATTATCACCTTTAATCCCATAAATTTCCCATTTTGACCCCTAAAACCTTCACTTTTAGACCTGGTTCTGACATAGACTCCATTAATGGAGATATAAGAACTCAATTTTTCTCTCTCTCAATCTCTCTCTATCAATCTTGGACCATCCAATGTAAATTTTGAGTTATATTTTATTTTTTAATTTATAAAAAAAAAATTCTAATTTCATCATGCACTCAAAATGTCCATTTTATTTTTGAAGTTCCATACTAGCTCTCTCAAGCTTGTGAGAAACAAGAAAACTAAGAAGCGAGAAAAGGCCATATCTTGAGATATATGGTGTCTCAAGACCTCATTATTTTTTAATTGAGACATTTAATAACTAAAAAAAAAATTAAATCATTTTTTTTTCATAATTCAATCAAATAAAACATAAGAAAACACCAATTTAGGCATATTGCACACCCTAGCTCCATGTTCTCCTCAACGGACAAGCATAGAACTATTTAAAAATAGTGGATACTTCCACTTATTATTTGAAAAAAAAATTATATATAGGTATATAAACCCATTATTAAAAAATTTACCAAATTTTATAAGTTTATTGTATGTCTATATTCTCCAAAATGTATTTTTCTGCTCCCAAACACACTCAAAAATTATGAACTACGAGACATAGGGAGAAAGAAAAAGGTGTATCTTGATATTTATGATGTATCAAGACCTAATTAATTTGTTTATAAACATTTAATTACCCATATAAATTATAAAATAATTATATTTTACCATTAAACTCTTTGTATTCCTCAAAAAATCCTTTTCCTACTGTCTACATTTACAAGCCAAAACCCTAAATTCAGCCAACTTGCACTTTTCTACTTTTTGCCTCTAAAATTGAATGGAGGAAGGTGTATAAAGGTAAAATATGAACCCAAATATCTCAAACCAAATTTTTTTGTATCAAAAATCTCAAAAATGTGAAATTTCTTTCAAAACCAAGCTTTGAGAGTTTAAGAAGGGAAAAAAACTAATTTTGTTTTTTATGACAGTCCTTGAGTTCTAGAGGTGAAATAAGGAAACCAAGAGAGATTTATGGATCTAACCAATTCTCCCAAATATAATAAAAATTTAATTTCCTAACTCTCAATGAAATTACTACCATCACCCCCCTCTCTTTTTGCACTCTAGGCTTCTCTTAGATCTCTAGGCCTAAAAAACTAAAAAATGGCTTTTTTATCATTTACATGTATGAAAATTCTTGGAAAAAAATTTATTCACCTTTTTTAATTTACCACTATGTCGCATTCCAATTTTTTTACCATTTAACCTTGTGTACATATGCAAACCTTGAAGTAGTTATGACACTAAGCTTGAGGAAATACATGGTTTAGGGGGTCAAAACACAATTTCTTCCTTGAGGGCTCAATGGAGACTATAATGTAATTATCTCATGATATTAAGCATTATTCACCATCCACATAACCGTTTCTCTACCCATTAGTTTCCATTTGACTTGACATAGATTTTTTGCCCTACACCTTAGTCTTCTTGGCCTCTAAGCTTGCCAATGAGTGTTCTTACATCCTAACTCCAAATTGATGATCTCATTCTAATGGTTTAGGTGGTTAAATACCTTAAGAGTGAAAATTTGAAGTTAGGGGTTTTTAATTTTTGTCTAAAGAGGCCAAAAATGGTCAACATGCACTTACACATGCTTTTATCCATGTTTATATCTTCTACAGTGTATTTGATATGCTATTTACTTGACATTTTATGCTAACACTTTTGATCCATGGCATACTATATTATGTTTATGTTGGTTTCTTATATTTTCATATATGAACTTTGTTTAGTTTCTTGTATTTATATTATCTTGTCTATTGAGCATTTGAATATGATCCATTATTTATGGCCCCCATGCCTTTGTTTGCTTCTTTTACATTTGATATGTCACTTTTTGTTATATGGACATTTTAATGTGTCATTCTTGAATTTTTCAACATTTTATTAAGCTATGTCCATTTTATTGTGTCACATTTGAACATGCCCTTTGTTTGTAGTCTCCTTATACCATTATCTTTTGATTTGCTTTTGAGTGCTTGATTACTTATTTAGATTATAATATTACTATATATATAGCCATGATATTTATCATACATATTAGGCCTTGATGTCGTCACACTATGTTGCTTCGATGATAAATTTACCTAGATCAGTTTTCCTATATGCTACATGGTTCATTCACAATTATATGGTTATCTTATCCTTTTAAGGTGAGGTAACTACCAATTTCTATCTTCCCTCACCTAAAAGGGGTTCATATTAGTAGCGTAATGTCATAGAGGCATGGCTTCCACACATTTGAAATTATATATTTAGTGGGGACATGTCATAGAGACATGGATTCCACACATTCATAGTTTTAGACATACAGTGGAAGCTTGTTTTGGAAACATGTACTCCACACTTATTTTGTTTTTAGCATACCCAAATTATAGTGTGGGAATATTTTGGAAACATGTTCTCCACATTGGAATTATTATCAATTTTCATATTTCTTCATATATAATGGGGGAATTTTATTGTAACATTCACCCACACTTGTTTAAATTTTTAGATTAGCCAAAGCACATAGTTATATGATTCAGATACACATTTATGGCATAATTTTATACATTGGTGCCATTGTAATTTTAACATGACACATATATAAGGTGTAAATATTATGTAATGTGCACTTAATATTTCTTATTCAAAACCCATTTCAGACTTAGAACACTTTTAGGGACTATCACCACCCAACAGGTTGGACTTTTATAAATTATATTGAACTAATCTACTACAATATTTGGTTCACTTTTTGGTATGATTGAGGTGATTAAATCACTCAATATTTCCAATTTTTTAGGTTGGAATTGATTTTATCATCTATCCTCACCATTTTTATAGTGTGAGTTAACTTGGTTCACTCACACTCACCAAGTTACAAGTATGATTGGGTTGCACAATTGAGCTAGTCTCAACTACCAAGAAGAAATTCATATTTTTTTCAAGGTTTTAAGCATGTGCCCTCCCATATCTCTCTATCTTTATCTACTTATATATATAAACTTTATATATTTATATATTTTATTAATCTTAGTTTCATTGATTCATAATGGTATATATTTCAAATGAAATTTCTAAAAGTCAAGATAGTTGCATCAATACATAGGTGTACTCATAAACCTTACTCTCTTTTTATTTTAATCATTTCAATACTTTCAATTTCATATTATATACATTGATCATATACTATAACATGTTCTTGGTTTTAGGTCAATCATCAACAAATCCCTCTATTTAGACTCAATCAAGGGCAAGGTGTGTTATAAATGCCTAAGTATGCATTCTTTTTATTTAAAATAGTAATTTTATTACTATATTAAATGGGGGGAAATGTAGACAATACTCATTAATTATATAGTACCTCAATCTTGTATACTTGGAAAACTTAGACCTTGGTTATTCCTCCCAATTCTAAACCTTTTTCACTTCCACAAGTCTCACATCTCCTCTCTTATGACCTTTGGCCTATCTCTTAGTTTTACCACTCTTATGTTGATGAACCAATACTTCTATATTTCTAATAATGATTAAAAAATATTTATCTTCCACCTCTACAAGTTTTGAGCTTGTACCTATTTTCCTACTCCCTAAACACTTGCATACTAAATAGACACTTACAATAACATAGGTGTCCTAATATAATATAAGTATCTAGTGCCCTAAAGTCATTTAATTTTCAAATGGAATGTATCCTAATGGTCAACCTAAGTTATTCAATGTGAGATATTCTATAAAGGTATTGGTATAAATACAATATCAGCCCTCATTCATTCCTCACCTAGTATAAACCAAGGCAACTTATCAAAGGCATTCTATCAAGATTTAAATTAAGCAAGGCTTCCTTGGTTTATCCTATTTCAATATCAATTATATGGATACACATATATAGGTTTGAATAATTGAAGGATCATCCCAAGATATATATTTTCCAAGTTATAATATAGGTCATTGTTATACTTGTTTTCCACAAATTACATTATTCACACATAATCCAACATGTAGAGTTGAACAAAATAAGCATATAATCATTGGTAAATAGTTAATATACCAATTATTAGTGATTTAATTCCTCTTATGGTTCCACATGAAAAAAATAGTATGAATATAACCCTTAGGTCCAATCAAACTATGAGCTAAAGGTCTTTTGACTTTCATTTGGGCCATGGTGGCTTGTGCTCCTAGGATCATGGAAGCAATGTTATAGAGGAAGAAGATTATGAGGCCCTTTTTAGAGTATTGTCTATGTAGTAAATACTCATTGATAGAGGGGTCTTTGGAGTAGTTAGACACTGTGTGCCCACTAACCTATTTTTCCCATAGCCAATATGAAGATGAAGAACTAAGTTTTTTCTATTTGATAAGGACTAATAATCCATGACCTAGATCTGAATGCATGAGAGTGAAGGTAATAAAAACCCATAATCATCTAGGTGGTGATATTTTATTCTATTAAATATTCCATATAGGACACATTCATCTAACCCAGAATCTAACATTGATGCAACTATCTAAGGATGATGCAAGTATCCATATCTATATAGGTATTTAATCCATAATTTGTCGACTACTCCAAAATATTCTGCTAGATTGCTTCTTGCCTATTATAAATCCATATCTCTATTAGAATCAAAACTAGATAAGTATCTTATTTATTTTTCATATCCATATCTAGCATAAATGTACTTTCCTTTTTTATTATATCTTAATATAATAAATTAAGTATATGTTATATCTGAGTTTTGTAATTAATTGGATTACTATAGATCTATTTATCAACATTGTGTTTATTCATTTCTTTATTCCTAACCCTATCTATTCCAATAGGATCCTTATCTAATTTAGGGTGAAATAGATACAACACATATTGAAAATAAATTGAAATTGGAAAATCTACTAACACACTATGGTACAGTAGGATTTACATGTATAGATAAAAACTATAGTTGCAATATCATTTTTTAAACTCACAAGATAAATAAGATGACTATGACCCTGATTCAAATTATGTAGAATATTGGAATGATAATCCCAACAACACATTATCCACAAAACAGGCATCCTATTCTAATTGGTGAATTGACAAAATTCAAATGATTACATAAGTTATGCACAAACTCCATGTCAACATCTTGTGGACCAAGTTGTAAGTTAATTAAAACCATTCCAATTTTTTCAAAATAATAATAATAATAATACATATCGACAATTTAAAAATATATATCATAAAATCAAAAGAAATATTGTGAAAATATAAAAACTTTTAAAATACTTTCAAAAAATCAAAAATTAGGACATGATCATGACATGAGATAGTAAGTTACTTATTTACATATGTTATTTATCATATATAGTGGTAGATATAATATTATGTTTAATACACACATGCATTTTAGGAGGTATTTGAGTGTGATGCAAGACATACATTACATATGCATTCTTAGATATTGGACTTCCCTTCTACATAGTGGCCATGCATATATTGGTGGAATCTAAATCTACAGGTTACACTATAATGGGTTTTAATTATACATAGCCTCAAATTCAATGCTTAAATCCATATCTTACAAGTGTCATATTATTCCATTTTAGGCATTCAACCAAAAATATCTCTTGTAAAGCACCACTGGAGCCAAAGGGGGAGATATAGTCACCAAAGAGTCTACCCAAATGTAAGTATCTCTATCCTTACTCTATATTATTTATTTACTTAGTACATATATATGTTTCTTATTGTTGTATTAGATGGTTGTTTAACCTTACTTATGTTCCTCTTTATACTGAATAAGAAAATATAGATATAGGATTTCTTAGGCTTGCTATTATTACCTTAGGCTACATAAACCACTTATTAGTTAAATATTTCACTACTTACCTTCTAATTAGTTTGGTATTTATACTTGTCATGGATCTAGGTTACACTTAGTTTTTAGTTCCTTGCATGCATTATCCTTAATATATTTATGATACACCCATTTTAGATCATTTTTACAACTATTTATCTTGAGACCTAATGAGAGGTATACCTCATATCTTATGCATAGGATTTGTAACCCTATCCTATTAACAATTGACTATGGATTACCCTCTAATAGGTATACAATTATTTTAGGTCCTTATATGATATTACAAGTATATTCAATATCCCTTATTATTATCTTGTTCATATTGTAGTATATTAATATAAATAGGATTGTTTCAAGTCATCCTAGCCCATCAAACACTATTTCCCATGTATGTGGGATAGTTCAAACTATTTTTATGGGATGACACAAAGCATGTGAATATAATATTTTATGTAAATACACAATGTAAAATAAAATAGTTAGGATAAAGGGTATTAACATTTTAATCTTCTTCCTCTTATTTGGTGTACTTCTCCTCCCATTAATGATGGTGTTATTTCATATTTTGGTTTTCATCGTCACTCACATTTTTTTTCCTATCCTTATTTCAATATTTTTTATCTTTTGGGAGTTATTTATTATCCCTTGATACCTCTTTTAATTCCTTTAACCTTTGTAATATTGAGTCTATTTTTTGTAGAGAATTCTAGTTTACTTTGTATTTTTTAGATTTATAAGTTGTTTATAATTTTTGACACTTCCCAATGGGTTTGTTAGTGTATGCTACCTTTCTAAAGATGTCATCCTCCTAAATATTTGGTTTTTATATTGTTATTTTTTTATAAAAATTTTACCTTAAGGTATATGAATTAATTTTTTCCTTTTTCATGGTAAGTGTCACATTTCACTTATGGTTCCTCCATATTATTTCTATTTATATTCTTAAAAATCCTACTTTTAAAGCATGGAAAAGGTGTGTTAATTTATTATAACATATACCTATTAAATTTCCTCCCCTATATCCTCCTCTAAATGTATCTTAGTACCTCCCACACCCCCTATTACCCACCTTAGACACCTCCTTTATATGCTCCTTAGTATTTGTTGTAATACTAATTCTATTGACCTTAACATGCCACACTCAGTTCAAGGGTGGGATATTGAATGCTTGTTTTGGTTTGAACCCCAAAACTAGTAGTGGTATGGTATAATTATAAATAATTGGTGGCATATTTTTTTATACAAATAATCTCACTCTCATCTACTTCAAATATTTTGTTTCATCTTACCATGGGTATGTGTGGCTATAGTGATTGAAATAAATATAGGTAGTAAAATACATTATCCAATTTGTAGGAGGAGAAACATCCATTAATGGGTGTACATTTTTTAGATGTTAATCATATGTTCTAAAAATTTCACAATACACCCTCTCCTTGTAAAAATTTCATTGGGTCAATGGTGTCATGCCAAACGGTGTCGATCTTATCTCTATCATTATTCAAGTTATTTTAAAATGCATGAATATTAATGTTGAATGTCCCTCTATAAAACATATAATGAACCAAATCCTAGGTCTAATATCAACTACATTTGGATGGGAATAGGGGTATGTATCCCCTTTCATCTATATTTCATGTTTGAGCCTTAGTTGAGCTAACTCTTGTTACATATTTTGTATTTCACCCTTCATTTATGAGTTTTTTTTCATCCTCCAATATTATTCTTCTACTTTTGAGCTAATTTAAAGTGCCTTTACATAAATATTAAATATTTTCCCATTTATGTATTTTCTCAAATATTTAACTAATCCTAAGATGAATCATAATATCCTCTACTTATCCTTCAATAGTTAATTTAATTTCCTTGATATTTTGAATCTTTGGTCATACTCTTTCACCATAAAACAACCCTTATGTATCAATTATATCATTTTAATCACACTTTTTGTAGGTGCATTAGGAAAATATAAGGCACTTTTGTAAAACTTTAGAACCATGTTCCACAATTTTCTATGCTCATTGATTATATTTATGTACCACTTAAGGGTATCATCTCTTAATGTTACAACAAAATCAAACAACTTAATTTGATTATCTATAATTTCATTTATTATCTAATGGGAATCTAGCACAAATTGATGATTTTGGATGTTTTTTTTCATCTTTTTTGAACAAAAACAACTTTATTGTATTTTGATACATTGTTTCACTATGTTTTAACTAGATTACTTGTTATGTTCCTATTATAACTACTAGTGTTGTTTTCACTTATTTTATAGTTACTCTCACTACTTTCTTCCTTTTAGTATTTATTTTTAATATATTTATTTCATGTCATTATTAGGTGGTTACTTATTTTATCTCTTTTGATTTATTTTAAAAATACTTTCTTCCTAACACTTATTCTTAATCTTCACAAACTTTATTCTATTTTTTATTTCCTCTTTGAATGTGTTGTAACTAGTTACTACTTATTCTTATAGATGTATCTCCTCTCTTATAAAAGGTTTCTCATTTATTATGTGAAATGGAATTGAGGTTGGAAATTGATCCAATGGGTTTATTTAATCTTATTTTATATTTTTTTGGGAGTTTTATAATGAGGTGTCTCTTCATATCTTATTTTTCTCCTTTTTCATTAGTATTGTCTCCTACTCCAACATTTTCTATGTCTACTTATTTATTAGTTTCCATAAATAATTATTCCTCTACATATCCATTCACCTTATCTTGAATTTCTTATTTTTTTACTTATTTTATTTTATCTTATACATTATCTTCTAATTATTCATCATGTCTATTTATATCATATTCTCTCTTCTACAATATCTGCTACTTTACTCTCTACCTATTCTTCTAGTTTTTTTTGCCACTTTCAACTTATTTTTCCTCTCTTAATTTATATTTTATCTTTTATATTAATCTAAAAATATCTAAGGTACATTATATTCCCCCTATTCTTCCATTGCCATGGATATATTAATCGTATAAAATTGACACTTGAGTGCTAAGAGTGTTACTTGAGACCACTCATCCCTAGCTTGGCCCTGAACCTATATTAACACCTATTTATACACTTATCCAACCTTCATGTATGACACATGCCTCAATAAACATTTATAAATCAATACTAGACCATCATTTTAACATCTTGTCCCCTAATGCCTCAGGTTCTACCACTTGGACACTAGCAGCATATTTTAGATAGTAGTGTCCCATGGTGCTAATGTCCTAATTTGGGTGTTATTATCCTTTTCTTGAATTTTTGTTACCAAATAATATATTTTAAAATGAAGAAACACATATGGTTGACCTAGACCTTTTTTAATACCCACATAAGCAATAAAACAATATATATACATGACTTTTATATCATTATCCACTAGATGGAAATCATATGCAAATTACACAAATAAACTCAGAATAAGTTTTACACAATCAAGGTTATCTTTCCCTATTATTACCTAATTATTAAAATATCCATATATAGAATTATTAAGATTATATTACTTATATTTCTAGTCTCAAGAACATTCAAATCACTCAAACCAGCATTTATACTAGTTTCACTTGCACTTGCACCAACTCTTAGGTGGGGAGAACTACATCAGGCTTGATCCCTCTTTAGAGTATTAGTATGTATGAAAATATGATCATAGTGGGGTGTTGAGGATGTCCAAAATACCTCACTAACATCACACTTTTCTACTTATGCCAATCATATTCCCTAGCAACATGAAAGTTTAGGGTTTACATATAAAATCAATCAAAATAGGTCAAATATAGATAATCAAAACTTGTGCACATAGGAACATGCTTGGTATACTTAGACACAAATTCACCTATAAACTTAAAATAGTTATTCACAAAGGAAACTATCACCAAAATAAGGACACTAAAGCTACCTAGTGTTACTATCCAATAATGGTGCTCTTACCCAGTGAGGGTTTTCACACATGAATCCTATCTATGACACTCAAATCATCCCCTATCCCATTTTTTAACCTCTAGATCTCCTATATGAGTAAATTTATAGATAATTACTTGTTTAAATTATATATTACTATTATTATAAAGTTCAAAATAAGTCAATTCTATTACAAACTAGTTTTTATAATTATTTCATAGTTCTACCCTTATTTACTATACTCATACCTTTAACAACCTAGGGCTTAAACTATATAAAACCTAAAAATTTAAATCATTTGGTGAAACCAAATTAATTTAAATATTAAATAGACCCTAACCATACATAGCCCTAGGTTTTATGTTTCCATACTTCTAAAACCCACACTTAGATTATAGATCCTTATATTTTCTAATTTGTATTTCATATAGTCTTGAAAATAATGATAGATGAAGTTTATCACTTTTTAAAACAAAGTTTTCTATATTCTTTTACATGCTTATTTATTTTAATTTGGAATGAATTCAAAGATGACATAAACACATATGTACATGATTCTTTATATTAGTTAAAATGTATGTCATATTTCACTCTATCTCTAACATGTTATTGTTCTCTTATGTGGAACTCAATTAAGAAAAAAATACTTACTACATAGAGGATAAATCACAATATAGTTTATTAGACTTAATCCATAATTGTAATACCCTAAAAACCATGTTTCAAGTTTTAATGTCATATAATATACATAGGAAATAATCTCCTTCTCCTCTTCATATCTATGAGGGTGATAGCTAATTTCCCTCTAACTAGGTCCATGCTATAACTCCTCCATGAGATGATGCATCCTAAACTATTGTTATTAATTCCCCTACTTAGCCTATCCATGCCTCCACCTCTCCCCTACATGTTCAATCAAAAGCAATCAGGGTTTGCACTTGTGAGACTCTAATGGAGAAAATTATCGATATGAGCAAGTTAATATCAAAATTATATAATCAAAAATAGTTATTAAGTGAAAAGGTCACATTATTGGAAAATAAAATTACATGTATAAAATATTAATAATATGCTAGTGTTCATCATGTATATGCATTTACACCTAGAAAATTTATGCCTATCACTCTCTCATATACAAATCATAAAGTACAAGATGAGAAATATAATCAAGATCAAAATAATACACAATATGGGAAATAAAACACTCTCCCCTCACTTAACAATGAAAATCTTATTGTCAATAAGGATGAGATTTTATAGAGTTTCAAATATAGACTTTAGGAAGAGCTCCATGATCATGCACAAATCATACAATCCATAATTAAAATAAAGAACATATCCAAAAATGCTTGATCTTTTACTCCCTCAGATAATAATATTGTTACACTTACTTTGGGGATAACTTAGTTTGTACAAAAACATGTTTTAACTTGATAACCTTGAACAATGGCAACACCTCCTATGTCTAGTTCTTCCTCTACAAATATACAATTCCTTAATCATGATATTCATTCTCTATAGGCTAAGGTGTTACATCTTGATTAGGGTGCTACTTTTCATCAGATGCCTTGTATTCTCATGTTATTTTACATACACCTTTGGCAAATCACATAGTGGTAACTCCTTTTACATCTAGATTTGTGGCACCTAAGCTTACTTTGTATTAATGGTAAGGGTGACCTAGAGCACCATATATGAGCTTTCCACATCACATGTTTGGACTATGTGTCTAATTATTGGTTCCTTACTAAGTTGTTCCCATGTAGTCTAGTGGACTATACCTTATACTGATTCTATGATCTTTCAAATTATTCTATCACCACATTCAATCCAATGGTAGATATGTTTTTATCACACTTTTAAAATAACATCAACGATAAGGTCTCATATACTTAAGTGGCATAAATTAAGCAAAAATATAATGAGCCTATTGTAGAATATGTCTTGTGATATAAAACTATATTGGTAAAGATGACTAGCCCCATGACAGATAGAGAGTTCCAAGATATATTCAAATAGATTTTACTACCATCATTTCATGAATCTATATTATCTAATAAGTTTCTAATGTTCATAGATTTATGCCACATGGTGAAAGAAAGGGAAGGCAAGCTTATCACTATGGGAAAATTAAAATATACAAGTGGATCAACATCAATTACTAAGAGTTGTAATAAGCCTCCATACAATTTAAGGGCCATGTAAAGCAAAAGTGATTAAAAGGCCACAGTTAACATAGCTTCAAAGCCACCACCTCATTTGGTTTTATTGGCTCCTCCACAGAGAGTTTTTCATATCTCTCCCTCCCATAAAATATGTGAAAATGACATGACCTCTTCTAAATAACTATGATTCTAATGTATTTTGTGTTTATCATATGGCACCAGGCCATACTACAAATAGATGCATTACTTGAAAAATAAGATACAAGATTTGATAGAGGCCAACATGATTGATGTGGGCACACCCACAAAGGCACCCAAATTTAAAAAAATGGAAGCTAAGGCATTAAAAATATTTTTAGATACATTTAGAAAGAAAAAAACTAATGAGGAAGGATGTACTTTAGGTATTCACTATACATATCAAGCATATCTACGACTAGAATCATATCATACTACGATAGAGGATGCATAACCCCTACATAATATCATTGGTGTCTATCATACTATAGTACTAGCTAGATCACTCATCACTTTCTTAGAGTAGCAATGATGATTAAAATTTATATACACTATTTATATGATCCCACATTGATCATCATCCTATTCAAAGTATTATCATTCAAAATGGGTCAAGTATTAACATGTGCACGATCACACTTCTATAGAATTTAGTTTATTCAAAGTAGGACATTTTTCCAATTGACATAGTTATTCATGGTATTAATGTCCATGTTCATATCTCTATTGGGGATGTTGTACTTACACTATAGGTTAGACTAACACATATGATCATTATATTCTTAGTATTACCTAGTGCAGGCACATTTGACATGTTATTGGATAGGCCATGTATATAGTAGTTATAATACATTACATCCATCTTACATAGTGCCTCAAATATATACATGCTAATAAAGTTATCATATTTGAGGATATTTCATATGAGTATCCTTTACCTATCCCATAATAAGTCACACCATAATTACTAGCTATAATTTTTATCATAACTCCCATCAATACACCACAAAATTCATTAGAGCCACTAATGCAAGTGAGGTCTAATCCTACAATTTTATCACATATGAATACTCTCCACTATTATTAGAGAGACCCATGTGTTAGATATGTGTTACATAATCTATAGGGCCTCCTTATACCCCTTTCCTTCTAAGATCAATGTTATTGAATTCCTAGGGTTCTCAGCATAGGGCTTCCATGCCAGCTATAAACTCCTCTACCATATGGGTACCTAAGACCCCTAAAATTCCTAATACACCCCAATTAGCTTTATGGATTACTAGAACCAATCCACATTTAGTTCCATCTATAGATCACATATTATAGTAGGTTTTAGGACTTTATCTACCTTTTCATACAACATGCATGATTAGCATTCCTTCATTTGACACAATCCACATTAATAGTGAGTCTCATATGAGACTCATTGGTTAGTATATTACTCCTTTCTTATACATGGCTTATATCTAAAAAATACAAAAATAGTATAATATGTCAAAACACAAAAACATTCAAATATTTACTTAGAAAAAATAAACTATAGATTGTATGCATTTCCATGTTTACACTTCTTATACTTTCAAGGTACTACATATGTTAGCTATCTTAGTATATTCTATTATTATCACACATAAATTCTTCCCTTGTTCTTATCAAGTGTTCACAAATACTAACAAGACCTAGGTACACTACACATATCTTAATTTGCTACTATCTACCCACTAGGGGCATATACATATATACACAAGTTCTTCATTTGATACATTCACCCATTTGGGGCCATTCTATACATAATTTATATTACCAAGATACATATTTATAAATTATAAATCACAAATTTAGCATTTTTATATCTTGATATTAATCATCTTACACCTAATTAGATTCATTTCTAACTACTACTCTAGACTCATCATGTGTGCATCTTAGCTCTTATATAAATTTTTACCACATGTTCATGCATACTCTCATTTATATCAATCTTAGTTTAGAATTTATTGTGTCTCTATGGTTCTTATTTTTTAGGGTATTTGAATATGCCATTGGTATATGTCTCTACACCACTTATTTTCATTATATGTATGCTTGGAGATGTTCCTATGTCCTTGTGTGTGCCTTATTGATTGTTTATGCATACATTTGAACATGTCCTTACATGTGGCTTTAAGAAAAAAAATGTATGTACATATGTGGACATTTTAACATGACTTTGTATGTCTTGATTTCTCATATTTAGTGACATGTGTCCATGTCCCTTATATTGTATCCCCTTGGCTTATTTTGTGTGATTTATGTGTGTTGTATATATGCTTTATTATATGTATCATGGCCATAAAACTTGATTCTTTCTTGTTACACACTCTAATTTTAGATTCCATGAGGTATCTCATGCATCTCACCTTCCTACTTAAGTTCCATGATGGACATCATGCCCCATCCCCCTAGGTAGTTACTCATTTATTACTTATATTTTTTGTTCATATACATTTTTGTATCCATATTTATATCCTTTTGAATGATATATCTAACATAAATCATACACTACAAACTTATTCTTAGATTAGTTTACATTTTGATGTTATATATGCATATTATATTGGTTTATTACATAGATATCACATATGCTCCATCTAACACACATTTTATAGAGATTCCTATTTTAAGATCAGTTCTTTCATAGGTTCAACAAATCCCCTTAAAATAGGTAGCATTCACAAGGGTTTATCATAGAGATCAAGCTATTTAAATGCACTCAGAGTATAATTTTTAGCAAACATGCATAAAATACAAAAATCAATTCCAAGAAAACAGAGTGGGAAATAGTGACATAAACCAAATTTAGTTACATATAAATAAAAATAATTAGACATTAGCACCCAAATTAGGACACTAGAACCACCAATACTACTATCTAAGATATGGCACTATTGTCCAATAGACTTAATTTTAGATAATTCAAATTGGCTAGAAAAGTATAGTAGGTACAATCCAAGTTTGCACAAGTTCAGTTATAGATTACCAATTTTTGTTCAATTTAACTCAATTTCATATTATTTTTCTCAGATTGGGTCATAATTCATGGCATAATCATTCCCACTTTAGTTTTAGATACTTAAATATATATTATTACAAATCAATCTAGAATTCATATATCATATTTTGGGGCATGTGCATGACACATTGTTTCTATATGATCACTTATATAGTATTTGATCAAATGGAATGATAAAATCCATGCCATTCTCTATTTTTTACACAACATACACCATGTTCCAATTTATACACCACATTTATGACTTACTCCATTTGTAGTGGTTAGCATTCTTGAGTTGCCTAGACTCATATAATATCTTTGAGTGGCCCAGATCCCTTTTACATTCTATATTTCTCAAGTGGCCATAGAACTAACATATAAAGTTCTAGTTAAATTTACACATCTTCAATTATAACATGTAGTTTTATTTTCATATGCATCTACTACACATGGGTAAGCAATGATGGAGTAATAAAATAATTGAATTATTTAGCCACCTACATGAGAGGGTTAAACACACCATCAGTCCAATCCAAGATATCCACATGTCATGATCCACCAATCAAGGGTGGGCAATTATGGATTCAAAATTAGATTGAATTCTTGATCCACACACACATTGGGATTGATCAATCCATTAGCTTAGTCTAATTTATTCACCAATTGAACATTATCATAGGTTATCACTAGGTTTATACATCGGTTCATGTATATAATGAGGTGTATTCATAAATATCCTCTCTCTTCTCTCTGTACTTATTTTTGTTTTTTTATTTTTATATCTCTTAAAGTAAGGAATGATATATGCATGTTTCATTTACAAGACATGCAATGGAACATGTTTCACATACTTAGATCCAAATTTTTGGGCTTCACCTCTTAGGTAAGTCTAGGTATGCTTCTTTTTATTTTATCCTAGTCATTTCACTTTGCTTCATTTATAGAATAAATATAGGGAAAATTTAATCATATAAAAAATACACTTGAATGTTAAGAGTGTTACTTGAGACCACCCATTCCTAGATTGACCCTAGACCTATCTTAGGGCCTATTTAGAAACTTATCTAGCCTTCATGTGGGCCACACACATCCTTAAACGTCCCTAAATTAGTCTCAAACCCTCATTTTAGTATTTTGACCCCTAGTGCCTCAAGTTCTTCCACTTAGACACTAGCACCATAATTTGAATAGAAGTGCCCCATGGCGTAAGTGTCCTAGTTTGGGTGTTATTATCCTTTTCCTACCATTTGTTAGGAATATATTTTTTTTTAAATGAAAAACAACCTAGGGTTGACCTATACCTCTTTTAAGACCTTCAAAATCACTATAACAATATATATACATGATTATTATCCCTTTATCCACTAGATGGAAATTAGATGTAAATTATACAAACAAACTTAGAACAAGTTATACATGATCAAGGTTATCAATCTGTATTCTACCCTACTTTTGTATACAACCATTTACAACATTTATAAGAATATATTACTCAAATTTATATTATTAATAACATTCAAAACACTTAAAATGGTATTCATACTACATTCACTTGTGTATGTAATTAGAAATGCATCATGTCTATAAATAAATCTTGGCTTGAAGAAGATAGAGCATACCTATGCTTTTGATTGGGAATACATTTATTAAGTAGGAGCATGACCAATATGAGGATCTAATAGACCCAATTATGGGATCACTTATCATAATGGACTATGATAATGAGGGTTCCAAAGATTATATACTAACACAATCATGTAATAACCCTAAGGGGTTCCTAGCTTTTGATATTTCACTTATTCTAATAAAAAGAAAGTAAATCTAATATAGTGATCACCAAATATTATGTCACAAAGTGGGGGTTAGAAACAAAAAAAACTAACCTAAACATGCATAGAATACATATACTCACATTAATGTATACAAAATTCTAATGCATGGAAGAGAAGCATAACTGTATTATCTATCTACTCTTACAAAGGAGAAATAAAGTTAGAAATACTTACCTTTGAAGATGAAACTGTAAAGCCTAAATATCTCCCTTGGCTAAGGTTCTTAAAAATATATTTTAATATATGTAAGGATAAAAAAAAATCATCTATAGGTTACACAATCTATTTATGCATCTAAAAGACTTCTCCATAAGACAAGATCCGTATCTCCAAAGAAAGTATGAAACCCTAAGCTTTAAGCCTCAAGTATAATGGTCAATAATCAGATGTTCATTCACACTTATTCTTCTTCACTTATATATATTTAAATGGTTGGAAATGAACTTGTATATATATGTGTATCTTAACCTAAATCCTTCCAAATATGTTGGTTATACGGGGTCGACCCAATCAACCCTATATGTTTTTAGGAGATAATTCACTAGATCCCAAGTTATGTCAACCAAAGGGATAACAAGATCCAAATTTAAAAATACCCCAAAATAGTAGAGGGTCAACCCAGTCAACCCTATATATTAATTATAAGCTAAAAATTATATAGGGTTGACCCGATTGACCTAGTATAGCCAACTCTAAAAGGGGGGATAAGGCAATGAACAAGAGGATAAAGATGTGATAAATGATTGGAATGGGTAAAATTCAGAATAATAACCTTAGGATAAATGGTTTTATGAGAAAAGTGTGTATGTGGAAAGTGGAAAAAGTGAAAACAATATTATAAATCACCAATGGTCTTCCCACCCCTTTCTTAGTGCACCCCTTAAGGCATGCACTCAGAAAGATTAAGACTCAATGGGTTCTTATAAGATACAAAGTGTTAGTAATCAATAAAAGTTTAAAAATATTATGTGTATACATATTCCCCACTTGAATCTTATCATGTGTCATGTAAGTACAACATAGGATGGTGCTTCAAGAAATATAACATGTTAATACATAACACTGATGCTAAGTAAAGTGCAGTAAGCAACAGATAAGATAAATGAAAGGACATAATTAAAAAACACATACCTTTACTTACCTTAGTACTTTAGATAAATAATTAGACTATAAGAGAAGTGAAGTCATCTAATATGAAGAGCACTAGGCAAACCTACAAAAGTTAGTGTAAAAAATAGCCAAAAATCAAAATTTTGAGAAGATAGGCATATAGTAGTGTAAAATGAGTTAAGGAAAAGATATGAGGGTATTAGGAAAAATTGGCAAATTAGGATTGTTAAGTCAAGGATAGAATATTTAATGAAAATTAATGACAAAAGGATGGAAAAAGAATGAAAAATAATGTAAAAAGAATGACAAATGAGTGTAAATGAAAGATAAATGATTGTAAAAAACATTAAATCATGTTAGAAAGTATGTAAAACATAAATGAAAAAAATGAATGTATAACATACTAAATCATGTTGGTAAACTTGTAAAACATTAATTATAAATGAAATATCAATACAATAAAACTTGAACAAAGATATATAAGAAATTGAAAAGTAACCTCATGTAAGATAGGCAAAAAGAAAAACATGAAAGATGGAAAATGAAATGTAATTGAAGATGTGAGACAAACATTAAGAAGGCATACATAAATATAAATATGTAATAATGGAAAAATTCATATGTAAGATAAGTGAAGTCTGCAAAAAATCAAATAAGAAAAAGATGGATAAATAAAAATTAGAAAATATCAAACTTAGTGATTGTTCGAAGATATAATGTAAGAAAACATAACCACATAATGACATGAATAGTATGACAATGAGGTGGTGTGGTAAATAAATGGTGTAAGAGTGTAATCCATATTTACTCAGACATGTTTTTTTACTCTAGAGATAGATAAAACTAAAATATTAATGCTAACATGTTTTTAAGAGGTAAATAAGAAGGAAAAATAGAAGAGGGAAAACAAATTTGTAATCATAATTTATCTATCAAGGGGGGAAATAAAATGGGTGGAGGGGATAAATGAAGGAAAAATCAAGGTAGAGGAAATATTTATCAAAGTCAAGACACGCAATTTAGGTTTCTTAAGATAAGAGGACTTTCAAACTTAAAGACTATAAAGAACTTCTCTTAGCCACACAATTCTTATTTTAATAAATGAAGTATATATTAGATCATCCCATGAAGGTTGTATGCATGAAAAGTAAAATGGACATACCTCCCCATAATTTGATCCCCATTCTTTGGGACCCCTTACAGAGTCATTGGTATACTACAGAGAATGGGTACTTGTGTGAGAAATTAGGTAGCACTATATAGTTTGTTGAATTCTCCTATTCCAATCTACTAGCCTATTGCACCCCAAAGGAACTAAGATCTATGTGAGACCAACTATGGAGTTTGAACTTTGATTAGAGATAGGAAATGTTCTTAGAATCATGTCTTTTGGTGTGATTTTGACTTTTAAGATTTATATGTTGCCTTTGGTATATCATTGCCTTTTATTTCAAATGATTTGGCTTTTAAATTTCTTAATATCTTTTTCTACTCCTCCTCCATATAGATTTGGAAAACCAAACATGGGTTTTAAAGATGACTTTAATTTGAATACTTGGGACTTGGTTTCTAAGAGAGATAAATTCAAAGAGCATGGGGTCTAAGAGTCTCATAAATATAGGTAAAATAAAAGTGTTATCTTGACTTTGACCTTGTTTTATCTATTGTGGAGTGAAAGGAAAGGAAATTAAGAGGACTGACACATGGAAAAAATTGAATTGCTTCAAATCAAAAAAAATGTAATAAAGGGGTAAAAAGGGACACAATGATAGTTAAGTGTGATTCCTTATCATAAGAATGCGGAAAATGGAGGAAAAAATTCTAACATTGATTGTTGTTCAAATTCCATCCTATCAAAAAGAATAAAAATCTAAAGTTGAGAATGAGAATCAATGATATTTTACTTATAAAAGTAATGACAAAATGGTAATTTTATGAAGAGGGATGGTTTCTATCCATGGTATTATATTGCAACTCATAAAATAAAAACCCATGAGGGTGCCTAAAAGAAAAATGTGAAAAATATATTGAGAAAAGAAGTAAAGGTGGTATTTTATGAGGAGGTTCAGGTCCTATCCATGGTCTTATATTGAAAACTCATAAAAGAGAAACCCATGGAGGTTAATGCAAAATAAGGGAAAAATAATTATAAAGATACTAAGGCAAAGAATAACATAAAAGATAAAATAAATATATAAGGACAAAAATTAAATAAAATGCCAAATCTAATGTGAAATAAACAAAATAATGTAAAGGAAGACAATGATGCTTATAAATCAAAAGTAAAAGAAATAAAGTGCACAAAAACATGAGACAAAAATAACAAGTAATATCTATACTAATGTCTATATCAAAGATGGGCATGTGAAATACAAGTCTATAATTTTTGAAAGGTTTATTGAAGTTGAATTTGTTTGTTATTATGTATTGTAGAATAACAATGGGAATTGTAAGATGCCCCATTGGGTAAGTCTATGTAGGGATGGGCATCGCAAGATGTCCAAAATTCTAAAGGGACATATGAATGGGAATCACAAGATGCCCCAACATGTGAGGTGGAGTGAGGTGACATTGAAATATTAAAATGGTTTGCATTGGGTTGGTAGGTGCATTTGGAGATAGACAAATGTGTTGGTTTGTTAGATTTTAAGGAGGTAAAATGTGACATATGATGGGTAGGGGAGGTATGAGGAGGTAAATGAGGTAAAGAAGGACCATGTATGATATACATTAGAGTAGAAATCTAAACTAGGTACTCTTTTGTTTCATGTGACCTAAGAGGTTGAGGTTCAATAGATGCAATGATATGTTTAAAATTTTTCATGTTAGTTATCCTTTCCTTATTGGTGTAGGAAGAAGGATCAACTATGGTTTCAAAAACATTAGTGGATTAGATATATGTATGGGATGATTTTTATTAATCATTAGGTAGTTGGTTTTGATGTGATTATGGTTCTTGAGATTGAATTTGAGAATCTTGAAGATAGTCTTGATAATGTTGTTTTGTTATAGTATCAATATTGAAACGTGGACTAAGAAAAGAATAAACAAGAAAATGGTGAAGATCATGACAAGACTCATGAGAATGACCTATAGTATCATTCCAGTAATAAAATTTATTAGGACTGTACCATTTTGGAGGAAGTTTGGAAGGATCAAAGCTCATGGGTTTAGGGGGTGGAAATTTCCTCTTAAGTTATTTTAGACTCAAGTGAGGGTGGGTTGGGTTAAAATTGGTTGAATTGGATGATCCATTTTGAGGTTGGGGAAACTTGGATGAATCAATGTTATTGGAAGATGATTGGAAAGGTACTTTAGTAGTTGTTTGAGATTGTTCAAATTGAGTCATAAGAAAGTCTTGCTTTTTTGCTTGGTTTAAGGCTTCATCTAAAGCTTTAGGTGAAAAGATTAAAACTTTTTATTAAAGGGGAGGTAAGATTAGTGATAAATAGTTTTAAAAGAGTATCATCATTCATGTTATGGTCCACTTTATGAGCAAGATACTTCCATCATTTAATGAAAGTATGATCAGATTCATTAGGATGTTACTTGGCATTGATGAAATGGCTAAGGTAATTTTCAAGAAGGTCATCATGTTAGAGTTCCTTCACTAGAGTATTAGCTAAATCCTCTAGTTATAAGATGGAATGTCTAGGAAGTTTTTTCTACCATTCAAGTGCATCACCCATAAATGTTTAGGCTAAGACCTTGGTCATAGAAAAGGTGTTAGTTTGGACCCATTCCTCATAAAGATTACCAAAATACTTAAGAAAGATAGTAGGGTCCTTAGTCCCATTAAATATGATATTTGGATAAATGTTTCCAATATATATAGATGTAATGAAAGGGGCTAAAGTTTTATTTTGAAGATGTTGAAGCATTTTTTTATTTATTGGAGATTGAGGGATGATATTCCCATTGGCATATCTAATATGAGGAGGGATAAAATTTGGATTTGGCTAAGACATGATGACTTAAGGTGGTTGACTAGTCATGTTTAATAAATCTTATTACATGTTTGTCATTTGAGATTGATTGGTTTTTTTTCATGATGTTCATTTGTTGAACTACATGTGCAAGAAGTTGAGTTATATCAATAGGTGGATTGGAAGGTGGGGTATTAGTATTGATAGGAAGAGGACTATCAGTGTTGGTGGGAAGATTATTTTTTTTAGGTGGAGGATTCCCAACATTTGTATTTGGAGGAGGATTAGGATGAATAACCTCAACTACATTACATGGTGTAGTGATTGGTTTTGGTTTAGGAGAAAAGGAAGAAAGAAAGTGGACAGTTTCATCTAAAGTAGTAAAATAAGTGAGGTTATTATCCAAATCCTTAATTATACAATGTTCTTGACTTAGAGAAGGTTGAAATAATGTCATCATGATGAGGTAATACTAGATAACCACATAAGGAAAGAGGTGCAAAAAATAACAAAGATATCAAAAGTGACAAAAATAGTATAGAGTTGATTGGGTTGACCTAGCACAGAAAAAGGGTATGTAAATAGTACAAGATCAATTAAGTTCATCTAATACAGTGAATAAATGATAGAAAAAGAGTGAATAGTGTCTAGAATTAGCATAAGGTCTACTGGGTTGATCCATTATAGTGAATAGAGGCTATAAAAATGTATAGGGTCAATTGGGTTGACCTAGTACAGTAATAGGGAGAATTAGAAAGCCTATAAAAAATTGTGAATAGAAATAAGATAATTTTTACAAGTAATTTGAAAATTAAGAACTAAAGGGAAACAAAAAATCAATTATATTAACAATGTAAAATCCAATTGAATCACATAACACAAAACCTTGTACTAACACTGGTTAATGTAAGTTTTTACAATACAAAATATAATTGAGAAAATAGAAAGCAATCAACTTTGAATGTAAATAACTAGCTAAATGGTCAACTTGAATATTTATAATATTATTGGGATATGTTTTTAAATTTGATGGAAAGTTGGCTATAAATAAGGAACTATAAAGTGATCTAAGGATAGTTTCAGGTAGTTTGGGTTGAAAGGGATCTATAGTGGTAATGATACAGGCTTAGTATTGGGGCCTACCTCCTCACTTCACTCACTAGAGTGATAAAGGTGTTAGGTTCTTAGATGGAATATACCATTAATCATGTTTTATACTTGACCAGAACATCAAATCAGCTTCCCCTTTGGTGATGAAATCTAAGTAGGTTGGCCTTGGGTAGTCAAATGTTAAAATACCTGTTTATATTTTATGATTTGGCCATGTGTGCATAAAATAAAAAATAATGAAACTAAAAATTTGATTTAAAACCACTTAATTAAGATATGTGACCTAATCTAATCATTCAAGTAACAAGAAATGAAAGTGTGAGCTAATTACAAGCATATAAAAGTTAATTCCAACTTTAAAACAAGGTACTATATCGATACATTAAATATTGTATGCATATAATATAGAATAATGTCTACAGGGTAGATCTTATACTATAGAATCATGTCTAAAAATGAACAAGGTCGATAGAGCTGACCTAGTTATCCAGAGAGCATACAACATATAGAATTAGGTAGATAAGCTCAATCTAGTTGACTGTTTAAGAGAAGTTTTGAAGACTACAAACTATGAAAGGAAAGACTATAAAAAAGAGATGGAAGGATAAAAATGAACCTTGGTGGATCAGAGATGTATAGAAGAAAGATTATTGTCAGATAACCTTGTGAAATGCTTACAAAACTTGCTAAGTCGATTAGGTTGATCAAGCCCTAAAAGAACCTATTGTTGAGTGCCTATATTGTATAGGGTTGAGTGTGTCAACTTAGTATGCTAAATAGGATATCTAAAAGTTTGGAAACCATAATGGGTTGACTAGGTTGATCTAGTAGTATGGACTGGAAGTCTAGAAATATAAAAACATGTACTAGTTGATTGGGTCAATCCATTAGCCTATACCTAAAAACTTGCACATATAAATTAGAGTTGGGTTAATGCAGTCAACCTAGTATGGCAAATATATGATAAAAATAATTATGAAAAGAATGAAATAAGTTAACATATCCTATAATGGTAAGTTCATGTCAATTTCACCAAAATTTATGCAATTATAAATGCATCATGTCTATAAAGCAATCCTAGTGCAGATAAGATAGAGCACACCTACACTTACAATTAGGTGTACATTTGTTAAGAAAGACAATAACCAAGATGGGGATCTTCTAGAATCAATTATGGGATCACTTATCATAATACACTATGATAAGGAGGGTTCCAAAAGCCTCTAACACAATCATGCAATAACCCTAAGGGGGTCCTAGGTTTTGATATTTCACTTATTCTAATAAAAAGAAAGCAAATCTAATCTAGTGTTCACCAAAGCTTGTGGCATAAAGTGGGGGTTAAAAACAAAACAAACTAAACTAGACATGTTATAATACATATACTCATGTTAATGTATATTAAATCATAATGCATGGAAAAGAAACATAGTTGATTTATCTATCTACTCTTACAAATGAACAATGAAGTCAAGAATACTTATCTTTGAAGATGAACCCATCGAGCCTCAATCTCTCCCTTGGCAAAGGTGATTTGTAAAATATTGTTGTTGTATGTAAGGATAACAAAGACAAATCAACTCTAGGCTACATAACCTATCTATGCATCTAAAATAATTCTCCACAAGATAAGATTTGTATCTCTAAAGAAAGTATGGAACCCTAAGCTTTATTCCTCAAGTAGAATGGTCAATAATCAGATTTTCATTTGTACTTATTCTTATTCTTTTCTCTATATTCAAATGGATATAAATTAACTTGTATATATAGGTGGATCTTACCCAAAATCCTTATGACTATGTTAATTATATGGGGTCGACTCAGTCAACCCTATATGTTTTTAGGAGATAACTCACTAAGTCTTGAGTTATGTCAGCCAAAGGGCTAACAAGTTTCAAAGTGAAAAATACCCCAAAACAATACATGGTGGACCCAATAAACTTTATATAGTTATCAGAGGCTGAAAACTATATAGGGTTAACCTAGTTGACTTAGTACAAACAACTATAAAAAGGGGGATAAGGTAAGGAACAAGAGAATAAAGATGTGACAAATGATTGGAATGGGTATAACAGAAAAGAATAAGCTTAGGTTAAATGGTTTTAGCAAATAAGTGTGTAGATGGATAGTGAAAAAAGGGACAACAATCTTATGAAGCACCAATGGTTTGGCCACCCCTTTCCTAATGCACCCCTTAAGGTGTACACTCAAAGATATTGAGACTCGATGGGTTCCTATAAGATATAAAGTGTCAGTAATTGATAAAAGTTTGAAAATATTATCTATATATAACTTGTATTTCCACCATAACTGAGGTAGGGAGAACTACAATGCACTTGATCCCTCTTTAGATTATTGGTATGTAGGCAATTCTCATCATAGTAGGGTGTTGAGGATGTCTATCCTACCTAACATCACACTTTACTACTTGTTCCAACTAGATTCCCTATCAATATAGAGGTTTAGGGTTTGCATATAAAATCAATCATAATAGTTCATCTATATGGAATCAAAATTCATGCACACATTAATAATCTTGGTAGACTCATACACAAGTGCACCTAAAAGCTTAGAACATTTTTACACATAGGACACTAGCACAAAAATAAGGAAACTATCACAACATGACACTACTATATAATAAGGGAAATACAATCCAATAAGGGTTTTGACACTTGGATCCTATCCATGACACTTAGATCATCCCCTATCCCATTTTTTAGCCTCTAGATCTCTCATCTTAGTAAATTTTTGGCTAAATATGTGTTTACATTATTTATTGTTATTTTTAAAAAGGTCAAACTAAGTTAATTTTATTACAAATCAATGGTTGTATTTATTGCATAGTTCTACCTTGATTTACTATACTCAGACCTTTAACAACCTAGAGTTTAAACTCCATAAACATTAAAAAGTTAAATCAAATATGATAATATCCTTCCTTTCCCATAGATTTTATATTTCTTGAAATCCTCTTCACATTTTTTCCATCACCTTTAGAAATGTGGTATCTAGTATCTCATATAATAATTCTTCCTCTTGTTTCCCTTATTTATCATCTTCTCCATAAGACACCAAATCTAGTTTGATTTTATTTATATGGTTTGATTTTTTGGTTATAACTTTACCACTTGATTTTAATAAACTACCTCAATCTTCAACTAGGGATTCAAGGTTTATGCTAGTTAATGCTTCTACCACATTTTCAAATTCAAATGTTCTAATTATCTATATCCATGCTCAACCATTTTTTTTTACTAATACACATAACTTTAAAATTCAAATGTTCAAATTCCTTTATGCTAACCTTAGACTATCTCCAACCCAAGATAGTTTTCCCTAGTTTTTTGGGGCAAGTCCATGTTAGAGAGATAGGTCCACTATCACAAACCTACCCACCTAGTGTAAGCACATCATATTCTAATTAACATGTAATTTCCATTGTTTTAAATATATTTTTGGGTCTTCTTGTACATTTCACATGTTTGACTAAAGTAAATTATTAAAATACTTCACTATATAAGCAAATTTAAACCTCATTTCAAAGGGACTTGGTTCCTGGCTTGGCACTATCTATGGAAGACTTCTACACTATTGTAAAATGATAAAATATAGCCTATTCCTCTCAAATTCAATGTCATTCACAATGATTATCTATGATCCATGTCTAAACCATCCTAAATCAATTTAATAGTTATCATTGTCATGTATCAAAGCCATGTTTCTAGCTGCACACATATAGGCAAGGATCATAGTTACACAATCACACTAGGTGGAATAAGTACATGTGGATTTATTTCTCTCTTAAGAGTATCTTGATAATTAAGCAACAATAAATCATCAAGGGGTTGATTGGGGTTAGCTAATCCCATTACACTCCCCCTTTCCTTTTATGATTTTAATCTCTCACAAAGATCACTAGAGTTTAAAATCAAAGAAGAAGAAAATAAAAATATTTTTTCAATACTATATAAATCTAATAATTATGGCTTCATCATCAAATATAGGCATAAAACATGCATCAATCTAATTTTTATTAGAGTAAACATGAGTAAGTTAACATTCAAAGGACACAGTTGGCCTAAATTATTATCCATGAAGCATGGTCCTATCCAAGAATATTCTCATGTTTTTTTCTCATTCTACTTTGTCAAAGTTTTTATTTTCACTATCAAATGTTATTCATAATTAATTAGGATGAGTCTATACGCAATATACATAATCATCATACACTGATGTCTAAGGAGTGCATATCTGTATACAAAGAATTTAAGATTGTGTTCTTGATTCTAATCATGAACACTATAGTCTCTTTCTGATTTCTAATTTCATATATCCAAAATAATCAATAGAATTTAAAATTTAAGATATGAACATTTCCTCTTAGTGTTTTATAAAAATATCTATTTTCCATATTTATCAAGTTTAAAATCATAATTTTTTATAATTGTGTATTTTTAATATTCTAATTCTTTATCCATTTTTTCACTTATTATATAACATATTAATTGTTAAATCAAAAATAGGGTAAAACATATCGATGAACCTATACATTTTCATGCATTATTTTTATTGATTTTTATCCTAGGGTTTCAGATTACTTTTCAATTTTTATATTAAAAATCCCTTTCTTTGGATTTGGTTTTCAATTTAAATTTAAATTGATTTCTTTTTTTTTTCCTTCCTAAAAACTATGTTCAAATAATTTTAAAACTCATTAGAGTTATCATTCTAGGCAAAATATTTTTTAGTTTTACATTGGCCATGGTGTGATAGGTACTTCCCTAATACTCAAGCCATTATACAACACTATATATGAATTTTATTTTCCATGTACCTCATGGTATATAAAAAATAACTAGGATTTTAATTTTCATCCATATCAATGTCAGAGTGGGCCACTATCAAGGATCAAATAGATAGGATTGAATGCATGAAGAAAACTTGTATGGAGTAGTGAAACTAGAAGAATGATCTAAATAAATAAGCTTGTGTTTACAAAAATAAAATTACATTGATAATAATTAGCCAAAAATTAAATAGGAAGATTCATTATATAGGTGGAATATAGACATGTCCTAATATCCTCATGTATGTGGGATTATCTTCCCAAATGACCTTTATCAAACCTAAGCAAGCTAACTAGACCATGTAGATAAAACCACATAGTGGGGAAAAGCCTACACTAACACCCCCCTTTAGCATAATTTAGGTGTATAGAAGAATTGGGTCTCAGCACAAAGGCTCGATGAGGTACCCAAGTATATAGAGATGATCCCCTAAAGGATGAAGATATAGATAGATGAACCCCTAGAATATTTCTTAAATGAAGATACTTATTCTTAATGAAGGGTTTGGTGAATATATCAACAATTTTATCTATTATATATATGTAGTAGAGATCAATGACTTACTTATGGATGAGTCCCTAAATTAAATGAATGTGAATATCAATATGCTTCATATGTTAATGGAGGACCAAATTCCTATAGATATGTATTTTCCTTTGGTTGTCATAGAAGATGACTATTAGTTGTCAAAATTAGATGCCAAACTCATTAAGAATTATCTAAAGAAACATAGCCTTAGTGGTAGCATTAACATCTCCTCTATATTCTAACTCATTATAAGATAAATCAATAACATTTTTATTCTTGATTGACCAACTAATTAGACTTGAACTAAGGTAAAACTATATCTTAAATTAGAATTACAATTCTAAATATCATCGACCTAATCTGAATTTGTATAACCAAGTATATCAATGTCTATGCCTATTCCATAGTGTATTTTGAAACTATGAGTACATTAAATGTAATGTAAAATTTTATTATCTAATTTACAGTGTAGCTCATATGGTTCTTACATAAATCTAGAGACTATGCCCATTACATATGAAATATTAAGACTAGTGTGTGTAAGGTAGATGAGACTACCAACAAGTTATTGATACCAATTAGCATCGACAAAAATAGATGTATAATTAGCCTCAAGATTCAAACCAAATATAAAATGATTCATAGTTGGATTATATTCATCCAAGTTGAACCATGCAAGCAAATCAAGATCATACTTAGATTGTGCAATAGTGATTTCAGAGTCAGACTGCTAAATTTTAATCCCAAGGAAGTAGTACAACAATCATAATTTAGTCATTAAGAACATTTCAAACTAAATCTTTTTCATTTTTATGATGGTGGATGATAAATTCCTCTAATAAATAGTTATTCCACATAGATAAATAGAATCAATAATGAATAATTTAGCTACAAAATGTAGACATTCAAATTAGAATAGCATTAGGTAAACCCAACTAAAATAATAAAGGATTTTATCTTGGAATACTAAGCTCTAGGATCTTGGTTAAGGCCATATATATATTTCCAAAGTTTAAAAACTAAGGAATAATCATCCATGAATCCTTGTGTTTTTTCCATGTATATTTCCTATTTCAAGTCACTGTGAAGAAAGACACTCTTCACATCCATATGATGAACATCTTAGTGACGTGTTATGGTAATAGAAAGAGTGATTCAGATTGAATTAATTTTTTAAATTAGATTGAACATCTTGATATAATAAATGTCATGTACTTTAAAAAAACCCTTTACTAACAAACATGATTTAAAGTTGTTTATAGACCCATCTTCTATAAATTTTGTTTAATAGATCCACTTCAAGAAGATGGACTAAATCCCAAGTGTTGTTCCTCTGAAATAAACTATACTCCTCTTATATATAATTATCCCTCTTAGTATTTTTTATTCCTCATGAAATTATTTTGGATTTTAATCAAATTTAATGAAATCATGTGGGGCATCCTAAAATTGTTAATGGGTTCACCTAGTGTATGATGGATCTCTAACCCATTGGATAACACTTTGTAGTGTCTATCTCACCTAAAGAGGATCAATGCTCAGAGATTCAAAAGGATATTCATAATCCTTTAAAGATACTGTGGGAGAAATAATATATGATTCCTCATCACTAATCTCATCATTAGAACTAGAAAAGTAGTTTGGATAATTAGGAAGCTCCTCAAGCTAATCTAAATCATCAAAAATGTCATCAAATCCTAATGCATTGAAGAAAGGGTGAGAGTTTTTGAGTGTGGATTATAAAGGAACTTAAAAATGAAAACACCTCTCAATAAATAAATTGTAATTAGTGGGATGGATAATCATGTATCCCTTAACACCCTCAATATATCCAATAGCAAAGATTCAAGGCTAACTTTCAGGTTCAATTTATTTATGTTTATTGTTTATAATGTAGGACATAATAAGAGATATAAACACTTATAAGTGATTCACTATGGGTTTCTCACCACTCCAAGCTTCAAAAATAGTGACACCCTTCAATGGTTTATGAGTAACATGGTTTTAAATATAATAAGCATAGTTAATGGCCTCATCCCAATACCAATGTGCAAGAGACTTGGAGTGTAGCATACAATTGGTAATTTATTTCAAGGACATATTATTTTTATATATAACACAATTATACTAAGGATTATATATAATTTTATTCTATATTTTAATCCCTTCTAATGTGTATAAATCATAATGAAGTATTATATTATTCACTTCAAAATACCCAATCCCACTTACTTCTATATAAGTATCATCACCCAACAAGATGAAAGGCATAGAAAAAGGCTACAAGGATGAGAACATGTCCTATAATGAAGCCATGTGGTGTGAGGCACCGAAGTCAATAACCCATGTTTAAAGTTGGGATGTAATTAAAATAATTTTTTCTAACTTATATTTTCCACTATTACTATCTTTTACCTTAGAATACTCTTATTCTAATTAAATTTTATTGAAATAATTAGGGACATAGATATTGTGCCTCTCGATCATTTTTATCATTTGGCCAGTTTGCTTCTTCATGCATTTGGATTCATAATTCAAAAATTTATTATAATATGCACATGTGAGATGCTCTTTCTTGGATTTACCATCTAAATAGGATGACTCTTTTGATGATTTTGACTTATCATCATTTTTTTACCCTTTCTTTACTCTGGATCCTTATTCTATTTCTTCTCCTTGCTGCCAAAAGTCTTTTACTTTTCATGACTCATAATTAAGGCATGTGATTTATATGACTTCAATTTACCAATTTTAATGATCTTATATTTCTCCTAAGTTAATTCATCAATAAATTCATCCAAGAATGGTATGGTCCATGCAGTTTCAAGGGCATGATTAATGGCATGGAAGGTAGAAATGGATTTAGAATAGTTAGATCCCAATTTAGTAAGGATGGAAAGAATCAATTGATCATCCATTTTTTCAATGTCACATAGTTTCAACTACAACATAAGTCATTTATAACTCTTGTATCATATCAAAGTATCTTGGGATCAAATTGATGAGCTCATTTTCCAACTCATGACCCCCAAAATGTCCTAATTTCCAAAGAATTTTTCCAATAAGGTCCACACTTTATTTGGAGTTATTTTAGATTTGATATGAAAGAGTAAGTTGGGAGTCATAGATAGGCATAAAATACTATAGGATTTTTCACTTATATTATACCACTTCACATTCTTTTATTTAGGTTTAGGGTATATTTCTATACCCATCATTATTTGGTGTATGACTTTTCTCCTCAAAAGTATTTTCA